>JBBPBX010002956.1:0-52425 GCA_038048925.1 Garcialebias charrua
CCTCACTCAGAAGTGATTCCTGTTCACAGTCCGTGAAGTTCCTCTTTTTTCCACGTTCCGACATGATTTGCAATGGAGCAGAGACGACATTCCTGTCGTGCATGGCATATTTGAATGACTTTGCATATTCATACGGAGGCGTGTCAAAGGCGGAGTCGGCCACTCTCTCATGTGCGCTCAGTTCCACGTTCATCGTGATGTACAAAAGGAATGTGCGTGGATTCAGGTGTACGCAGGGTTTGATAAATCTGGATTTTTTTGTGCGTGGACACTTTTCTGGATTTGTCCGTACGTGACTTTTCAGTAAGAAATCTACGCAAGTCTTTGTACATGAGGCCCCTGGTCCGGTTTAAAATTCATTCATTCATTCAACCTTTATTTATACAGGCTAGCCTCGTTGAGTCACGGGGACTCATTTACAAGAGGGACCTGTCTCACTCACACCAAACAACCATCCACTCTCACACTCACACCTAGGGTCAAGTTAGAGTCACAAATCAGCCTAACCAAAATGTTGTGGCTCTGCTGTTGTGTCCTGAACGCTTCGCTCGTGCACAACACAAGTATGTCTTCTTTACCTCCAAACTGAAATGACTTATCAAAAAGCTGGAGGCCGGTGTGAGAGCAGCACCTCTTCAGGTACGTGTCCGACCCACGGTCGGGATTTTTGCTGCGGCTCCCGTCTCATTACCAGACGGGCTACGGTAAAAATCAGAGATAAAAGTAAAAAATACGAATTACTAAAGGAATGCTTGTTTTATAATGTGAAAAATGTCAAAAGTGCATTCATAATGGATTTCAAGATGGTCGGTCGGTTCCCGCCCTCAGTAACCCTGGAGGGCAGGAACGTACCGTTTAGTTTGTTAGCAACACATTAATAAAAAAAATGATAATAATAAAACACAAACCCGTGGCGGAACTTCCCTCATGTGAGAGTCTTTGTGTTCCTGCAGGTCCGGCTGTGGTCCAGTCTCAGCCCCCCGCACCGTGCCAGCTCTGTATCCTTCATAAAACAAGTCATTTATTACTATAAGTATTGTTTTATTAATATCAAGGTCAAGGTACTTTGTCATTCACATCACATGTGGTACATGTGGTGGAACGAGATTATGTACACAGGGTCCCAGTTACATCCAACAATAAAATGTAAAAGAAAAACATGAATAAGATCTAAGATATGAACTAAGAAAAACATCAACTAAAAATACACTAAGCACTAATATCATAGAAAAACATTACTCCAAACAGCAGCACGAACATGAGTCTGTATGAGCAGATGAGCACGAATGAACACAGCAACATGAAACAGATCAGCAGCAGCATGATGTGATATTTTACAGTGATTATTCTGGTTATTTATTCATGAGTCTAACAGCCTCAGGGTAGAAGCTGTTCCTCAGTCTAGTGGTTCTACACTTAATGCTCCTCAACCTCCTTCCTGAGGGGAGTGGGGCAAAAAGTGTGTGTGCTGGGTGAGTGTGGTCTTTCATGATGCAGGTGGCTCTTTTCCTGCATCTGGAGGTGTAAATGTCTGTGATGGTGGGGAGACTGACTCCAACAGACTTCTGTGCAGCCTTCACCACTCTCTGTAGAGCTTTCCTCTCTGCAACTGTGCAGCCTCCATGCCACACGTTGATGCTGGAGCACAGGATGCTCTCCACTGCACACCTGTAGAAGGAGGTGAGAACTGGGCTGCTCAGACCAGCTCGTCTCAGCCGTCTGAGGAAGTAGAGTCTCTGATGACCTTTCTTGATCAGGCTGGTGGTGTTGTTGCTCCAGCTGAGGTTATCATTCATGTGTACACCCAAGTATTTGTAGCTGGAGACCACTTCCACTGCAGATCCACTATTATCAGTGGGGTGGGTGTGTTTGTTCCTTCTGAAGTCCACAATCATCTCCTTTGTCTTCTTCACATTCATGTGAAGATTATTCTCTTTGCACCAGCTCTCCAGGTGTTCCACCTCCTGTCTGTAGCTGGACTCATCATTGTTTGTGATGCATCCCACCACCGCTGTATCATCTGCAAACTTAACAATATGACAGCCTGGATGTGTGGCTGTACAATCATATGTGAGCAGAGTGAACAGAAGAGGGCTCAGCACACATCCTTGAGGAGAGCCAGTGCTGAGGGTTATGGTGGAGGAGAAGTTGTGGATCCTCACTGACTGTGGTCTGTTTGTTAAGAAGTCTAGTGCCCAGTTACAAATGGACGGACTTAGTCCTAGAGTGAGTAGTTTGTCCATCAGACTTTGGAGGATCATGGTGTTGAAGGCAGATGTGAAGTCCACAAAGAGCAGACGGACGTATGAGTCTTTCTGTTCCAGGTGAGTGAGAGCAGTGTGGACCACAGAGGAGATGGCGTCCTCTGTCAATTGGTTCTTGCAGTATGCATACTGATGAGGGTCCTCGTTGATGTTGATGGTTGTTTTGATGTGGGTCATGACCAGTTTTTTGAAGCATTTAGTGACTATCAGGGTGAGGACCACTGGCTGATAGTCATTCAGACCAGTCACTGTGGAGCTTTTTGGGACTGGGATGATGGTCGCGGTCTTCAGGCAGGTGGGAACTGTCTCCAGGGCAAGTGAGGTGTTAAAGATGTCAGCCAGCACCTCACAGAGCTGATCAGCACATTCTTTCAACACTTTCCCAGGTATGTTGTCTGAGCCGGTTGCTTGTGAGGGTTGATCCTCCTAAAAGGACTTCTTACTTCTGCTGCGGTCACATTGAGATGCTCTTCATCCGGTGGTGAGGTGAGTCTGGTGCTGGGTGGTCTGTTTGGGTCTTCAAAGCGTGCATAAAACTTGTTGAAGGCATCAGGCAGAGATGGGTCTTTGGGGCATTGTTCACTCCTGCCTTTATAATCTGATCTACATTTAATGTCCCTCCACATGCTCCTCGAGTCTCGTGAGGTGAACTGACCCTGGATCCTCTGTGCATATGTGGCCTTGGCCCTCTTAATGCCAGCAACCAGCTCTGTTCTAGTCCTTCTCAGCTCCTCTGAGTTTCCTGACCTGAAGTTGGTGTTCTGTGAACCTCTGCATTAAATGTTCTATTTTTTATTATTTCACCCTGTTTTATACTCTACTCTTAATTTGGAGGAGTGGTGGCGCAGAGGTTAGAGACGGTGGGCCTGTGATCGGAAGATCGCCGGTTCAAGCTCCGGTACCGACAACATCAAAAAATGTGGGTGGAAAAATGGAAACACCAACACCTGCCTCCATCCTCATTCACCCCACTCTGGGCCCCTGAGCAAGGCCCTCAACCCCCACCATCTGCTCCCTAAACGGGTCTCTCTTGAAAATGAGTTCTTGTGGCTCAATGAGACTACCTGGATAAATAAAGGTTGAATGAATGAATGCATTCAGCCAGGGTTTCTGGTTTGGGTAGCACTTCACTGTCCTGGTGATGGTGACATCATCAGCACACTTGCTGATGTGTCCCAGGACCAAAGATGTGTATTCCTCCAGGTCTAGCTCCCCCTCATTCACAGCAGCTTCTCTGAAGACCTGCCAGTCTGTACATGCCAGACGGTCCTTCAGTATGAAGTCACTGTTCCTCACCCATCCCCTGATGTTTCTTTGTGTTGGTCTGGAGCATCTCAGCGGGGGGAGGTAAACGGGCCAGAAAGAGCTGTGATCAGAGAGTCTGCGGTGGGGGCGGGGTATGGCTTTGTATGCGTCTCATAAGTTGGTGTAAACGAGGTCCAGTGTGTTATTTTCTTGTGTAGGAATGGCCACATGCTGATAATATCTTGGCAGTGTCCCTCAGATTTATGTTGTAAAGTCACCAGCCACCACGTAAAAAGCTTCAGGTGTTTGTTTTGCAACAAGCTAATATTATCATGCAGCTCCTGCTGTAGCATTAGCATCTGGGGCTACATAGACTGAACACCGCTGTAAACTCACGGGGTAAATAATGTGGTCAACACTTCACAGCTGCTCCAAAGCCTCGGAGCATGACTTGTTAGAGTACAGTTTGTGGACCAACCTTTTGTTCACGTAGACACAAACTCCTCCTCCACGTGTCTTCCCCGTTAGTTCGCTACAGCAGTCCGCTCGAAAAAAAGTTGTCCTCCAGCTGGAAGGCTGTGTCCAGCATGTTGTTATTAAGCCATGTTTCCACACATTTTCTCATCTCTTAGGCCCCCACTCTTAAGCAGATCCATCTTGTTATCCAAAGAGCGGACGTTCAACAGAAAGAGAGCTGCAGTCTGTCGAGCGTAGTTTGAAGATTGTTGCTGATCGCTGCTGCATTCGGTGCTAGATCCTCTCATTCTCATCAGTTAGGTTTGGCTATAATTCACAGGCTCAACGCATGTGGAGTCGAGCTCGGAGCCGATTTCAAAACTCCTGAAAACTGAGATCTCACCGGGAGCCAGTGGAGCTGCAGCTTCCCAGAGCGCAACCATCTTGGCAGAAAATAATTTTTGTTTTTAATATAAATAATATTTTATTAATATAAGTAATGTTTATTATTATACGGTAAGTAATGTTTTGTTAATAGGTTTATTAATATAATTAATATAATTAATGTTTATTGATACAAATGTTTCATTGATATACATGTTTATTAATGTAATTTTTTAATATAGTTTTATTAATATAATTATTAATATAAATATTACTATAAGTAATGTTTTTAATAGTTTTATTAATATAAATGATAACATAAGTAATGTTTATTAATATAAATATTTCATTAATATACATGTTTATTAATGTAATGTTTTGTTAATATAGTGTTTATGAATATAAATACTGATACATGCAGGTCTGTAAAGACTTGTTCTTTATGTTCCAGTTTTAAATGGTGAACTGTGTTTTTACTTATTGATTTTTTTTACGTCAGAATTAGTTTGCGCTTGTTGTTTAACCCTCAGCGTGTCGTTGTAAACCACTCTCTGCTACTACCACCACCACAAGTTTTAGTTCAATAGCTGTAAAACGAGTTGTAGCCATTTCTGTTTGCAGAGCTCAACTAGCTGTGGCAGCCATCTTGAATCGGGTTGACTCCTAAAGTTGTACGTCCAAGGAGTTTCAGTGAGGTGTATGCGGAGGCTCAGGAGTAGGGGTGGGCGATATGGCTCAAAAATTATATTGTGATATTTCAGAGCATTATCCTTGAGAAGTATAGTAACTACAGCCAGCAAACTGTTAGGGACCACTCTGCCAAGTATGGAAAAGATATACATGGACAGAATTACGAGGAAGGCAAACAAGATTATAGCAGACGACACACATCCCCTCAGATCTTCATTTGAGTTGCTTCCTTCAGGGCGAAGGTATGGCCTTCCTTTATTCTCAAGAAACAGAACAAAATTTTCTTTCATACCACAAGCAATTAAATCATTAAATAATACTAAGGTATCATGAATTACTGAGCTGAAACATCTTTGCTGTAATGATGGATGATGATGTCATGTATGTATGTATAAGTATGTCCTTTATGTCAATGCCTGCTGACAAATGTTGCAAACTAATTTCCCTACGGGGACAAATAAATCTATATCTATCTATCTTATCACGATAACGATAAATTTCGTGATATAACCAAAAAAAAAATCAGATGTATTTATTTGACAAAATTAACTTAACATATTGCTTTGCAGTATTATATAAAAATTTAAAAAACAAGGGGTAATTTTACTGAAATTACTTTAAGTAAAATATTCAGTCTTTAAGTATAAAAATAACTTGTAACAAGTTGATCAGCTGACCCTGAATCAATCAATCAATCAACTTTATTTGTATAGCACATTT
The DNA here is from genome assembly GCA_038048925.1 of Garcialebias charrua. Taxonomy (NCBI): domain Eukaryota; kingdom Metazoa; phylum Chordata; class Actinopteri; order Cyprinodontiformes; family Rivulidae; genus Garcialebias; species Garcialebias charrua. The sequence goes on from JBBPBX010002956.1 coordinate 5,760, forward strand.
CAAAAACCATAAGGTTAACCAAAGTGCTGTACAATAACACAAAAGACAAGTCAATTAAAACGATAAACAAACAAAAACAAAAAATACATGTACCAGTCTTTCTGCAGGTGTGTTAAAATGCCATAAAATAAGATCACATGTTAAAAGCCAAGGAATAAAAGTGTGTTTTTAAAAGGGATTTAAAAACAGGAAGAGAGGAGGCCTGTCTGACACTCAATGGTAAGTTGTTCCACAGCCTGGGAGCAACTACAGCAAACGCTCTGTCACCTCTGAGCTTCAGCCTAGTTTTGGGGACTGTCAACAGCAACTGATCAGCTGATCTTAGAGATCGAGGAGGGCAGTAAGGCTGAAGCAGCTCAGACAAATTATAGCTGAAGCTTCTGGTGTTTCAGCTTCCTCTGTTCCTGTAGGAATTATTCATTTTTCTGATTGATTTTTTTAACTAATCACCTGCCTCTGTGTGACTGTGTGAGACAGCTGCCGCGCGACACCTGCCTCTGTGTGAGACAGCTGCCGCGCGACACCTGCCTCTGTGTGAGACCTAGCTGCCGCGCGACACCTGCCTCTGTGTGAGACCTGGCTGCCGCGCGACACCTGCCTCTGTGTGAGACCTAGCTGCCGCGCGACACCTGCCTCTGTGTGAGACAGCTGCCGCGCGACACCTGCCTCTGTGTGAGACAGCTGCCGCGCGACACCTGCCTCTGTGTGAGACCTGGCTGCCGCGCGACACCTGCCTCTGTGTGAGACCTGGCTGCCGCGCGACACCTGCCTCTGTGTGAGACCTGGCTGCCGCGCGACACCTGCCTCTGTGTGAGACCTGGCTGCCGCGCGACACCTGCCTCTGTGTGAGACCTAGCTGCCGCGCGACACCTGCCTCTGTGTGAGACAGCTGCCGCGCGACACCTGCCTCTGTGTGAGACAGCTGCCGCGCGACACCTGCCTCTGTGTGAGACCTGGCTGCCGCGCGACACCTGCCTCTGTGTGAGACCTGGCTGCCGCGCGACACCTGCCTCTGTGTGAGACCTGGCTGCCGCGCGACACCTGCCTCTGTGTGAGACCTGGCTGCCGCGCGACACCTGCCTCTGTGTGAGACCTGGCTGCCGCGCGACACCTGCCTCTGTGTGAGACAGCTGCCGCGCGACAACCCGCAGCCCCGCACACGCTGAGCGGCTGGGGGAGGGGGGAACAAGCTCTCTGTACCTGTGCAGTGAGAGACAGCTGAAACACGTTGTTTGTTTTTAGCATTTTAGCTAGCGTTACACTAGTACAGACATGTGGAGGGAGGTGCGCAGCTCGGTTTGGTCCTTTTGAAGCGCTCGGAGGTTAAGGGGGCGGGGCGCCCCGACGTATTACGTCATGAAATTAACATATCATGATATAACTTTTTTGCCCGGGCAAGCTTTTTTGCCCGGTAAAACCGGTTGCGATATGATATGGCCCAACCCTACTCAGGAGATATTTTGCTAACAGACAAATGAAAACATAATCTTGTGGCTTTGATCTGTCGCCGGCATGTGATCATGGAGCAGAAAGCTCGGGAATTACCGTAAATGTTGGAACATGTGCAGATTAAAAACGTAGAAAGATGTTCTTTATCTTCCTGACCTTTGACCCCAGACTCCTCCTCCTGGAGCGTCTTCCAGCCTGACATCATCATCAGCGCAAGTGAAGGTTTGTCAGACTGAATAATGTCAGGGTTCTGGTCCAGTCTCGGGTCTTATTCAAGTGTCGTGTGCTCACCTGGGTGTCAGGTTACCTGTGGTACCTGCAGGTGAAGCTGCCCCCCACCGTGCACCTGCTGCAGGACAAAGGCAAACTAATGGACTTCCTGTTACGGCGGCGAGACTGCAAGATGGTCATCCTGTCTGTGTGCTCCCAGAGTACGTGTCCTCATCGAGGCCAGAGCCCTCAGAGACTTTGACCCGTTTGTCTATTTAACCGGGCCGGGCTTGGTTCTGTTTCAGTTCTGGACGGCCAGGAGAAGGGGAGTCTTCCTGTTGTGGCGACGGTGTTTGACAAGCTCAACCAGGTGTACAAAGATTACCTGGACGCTGATCAGAGCTACACGGCGGTGAGTTCAGGGACGGTCGTCCTCGTCTCAGGTCCACGAGGCTTCACGGTGAACAGGTTCTTGTCGTTTGCAGGCCATGGAGTCCGGTCCGAGTCGGGTCAGCGCCGTCCAGAAGCGCCCAGTCAGAACTCAGGCGGTCATCGATCAGTCGGACATGTACACCCACGTCCTGTCTGCGTTCACCGAGAGGAAGGTAAAGGTGGTTAAACGGGTCAGAACTCAGGTTCTGATTCAATTCAGTTTATCTATAAATAAAGCTCCAAGTCACAACAGAATTAAACTCAGGACGCAGAACAGAAACATTCACATATAAAATAATAATTTAACAGAACCATTCATATATAAAAGTTATTTAACAGAAACAGTCATATATAAAATAATTATTTAACAGAAACCTTCATATATAAAATAATAATTTAACAGAAACATTCATATATAAAATAATAATTTAACAGAAACATTCATATATAAAATAATAATTAACAGAAACATTCATATATAAAATAATAATTTAACAGAAACATTCATATATAAAATAATAATTTAACAGAAACATTCATATATAAAATAATAATTTAACAGAAACATTCATATATAAAATAATAATTTAACAGAAACATTCATATATAAAATAATAATTTAACAGAAACATTCATATATAAAATAATAATTTAACAGAAACATTCATATATAAAATAATAATTTAACAGAAACATTCATATATAAAATAATAATTTAACAGAAACATTCATATATAAAATAATAATTTAACAGAAACATTCATATATAAAATAATAATTTAACAGAAACATTCATATATAAAATAATAATTTAACAGAAACATTCATATATAAAATAATAATTTAACAGAAACATTCATATATAAAATAATAATTTAACAGAAACATTCATATATAAAATAATAATTTAACAGAAACATTCATATATAAAATAATAATTTAACAGAAACATTCATATATAAAATAATAATTTAACAGAAACATTCATATATAAAATAATAATTTAACAGAAACATTCATATATAAAATAATAATTTAACAGAAACATTCATATATAAAATAATAATTTAACAGAAACATTCATATATAAAATAATAATTTAACAGAAACATTCATATATAAAATAATAATTTAACAGAAACATTCATATATAAAATAATAATTTAACAGAAACATTCATATATAAAATAATAATTTAACAGAAACATTCATATATAAAATAATAATTTAACAGAAACATTCATATATAAAATAATAATTTAACAGAAACATTCATATATAAAATAATAATTTAACAGAAACATTCATATATAAAATAATAATTTAACAGAAACATTCATATATAAAATAATAATTTAACAGAAACATTCATATATAAAATAATAATTTAACAGAAACATTCATATATAAAATAATAATTTAACAGAAACATTCATATATAAAATAATAATTTAACAGAAACATTCATATATAAAATAATAATTTAACAGAAACATTCATATATAAAATAATAATTTAACAGAAACATTCATATATAAAATAATAATTTAACAGAAACATTCATATATAAAATAATAATTTAACAGAAACATTCATATATAAAATAATAATTTAACAGAAACATTCATATATAAAATAATAATTTAACAGAAACATTCATATATAAAATAATAATTTAACAGAAACATTCATATATAAAATAATAATTTAACAGAAACATTCATATATAAAATAATAATTTAACAGAAACATTCATATATAAAATAATAATTTAACAGAAACATTCATATATAAAATAATAATTTAACAGAAACATTCATATATAAAATAATAATTTAACAGAAACATTCATATATAAAATAATAATTTAACAGAAACATTCATATATAAAATAATAATTTAACAGAAACATTCATATATAAAATAATAATTTAACAGAAACATTCATATATAAAATAATAATTTAACAGAAACATTCATATATAAAATAATAATTTAACAGAAACATTCATATATAAAATAATAATTTAACAGAAACATTCATATATAAAATAATAATTTAACAGAAACATTCATATATAAAATAATAATTTAACAGAAACATTCATATATAAAATAATAATTTAACAGAAACATTCATATATAAAATAATAATTTAACAGAAACATTCATATATAAAATAATAATTTAACAGAAACATTCATATATAAAATAATAATTTAACAGAAACATTCATATATAAAATAATAATTTAACAGAAACATTCATATATAAAATAATAATTTAACAGAAACATTCATATATAAAATAATAATTTAACAGAAACATTCATATATAAAATAATAATTTAACAGAAACATTCATATATAAAATAATAATTTAACAGAAACATTCATATATAAAATAATAATTTAACAGAAACATTCATATATAAAATAATAATTTAACAGAAACATTCATATATAAAATAATAATTTAACAGAAACATTCATATATAAAATAATAATTTAACAGAAACATTCATATATAAAATAATAATTTAACAGAAACATTCATATATAAAATAATAATTTAACAGAAACATTCATATATAAAATAATAATTTAACAGAAACATTCATATATAAAATAATAATTTAACAGAAACATTCATATATAAAATAATAATTTAACAGAAACATTCATATATAAAATAATAATTTAACAGAAACATTCATATATAAAATAATAATTTAACAGAAACATTCATATATAAAATAATAATTTAACAGAAACATTCATATATAAAATAATAATTTAACAGAAACATTCATATATAAAATAATAATTTAACAGAAACATTCATATATAAAATAATAATTTAACAGAAACATTCATATATAAAATAATAATTTAACAGAAACATTCATATATAAAATAATAATTTAACAGAAACATTCATATATAAAATAATAATTTAACAGAAACATTCATATATAAAATAATAATTTAACAGAAACATTCATATATAAAATAATAATTTAACAGAAACATTCATATATAAAATAATAATTTAACAGAAACATTCATATATAAAATAATAATTTAACAGAAACATTCATATATAAAATAATAATTTAACAGAAACATTCATATATAAAATAATAATTTAACAGAAACATTCATATATAAAATAATAATTTAACAGAAACATTCATATATAAAATAATAATTTAACAGAAACATTCATATATAAAATAATAATTTAACAGAAACATTCATATATAAAATAATAATTTAACAGAAACATTCATATATAAAATAATAATTTAACAGAAACATTCATATATAAAATAATAATTTAACAGAAACATTCATATATAAAATAATAATTTAACAGAAACATTCATATATAAAATAATAATTTAACAGAAACATTCATATATAAAATAATAATTTAACAGAAACATTCATATATAAAATAATAATTTAACAGAAACATTCATATATAAAATAATAATTTAACAGAAACATTCATATATAAAATAATAATTTAACAGAAACATTCATATATAAAATAATAATTTAACAGAAACATTCATATATAAAATAATAATTTAACAGAAACATTCATATATAAAATAATAATTTAACAGAAACATTCATATATAAAATAATAATTTAACAGAAACATTCATATATAAAATAATAATTTAACAGAAACATTCATATATAAAATAATAATTTAACAGAAACATTCATATATAAAATAATAATTTAACAGAAACATTCATATATAAAATAATAATTTAACAGAAACATTCATATATAAAATAATAACAGAAACATTCATATATAAAATAATAATTTAACAGAAACATTCATATATAAAATAATAATTTAACAGAAACATTCATATATAAAATAATAATTTAACAGAAACATTCATATATAAAATAATAATTTAACAGAAACAATAATATATAATATAATAATTTAACAGAAACATTCATATATAAAATAATAATTTAACAGAAACATTCATACATAAAATAATTTAACTGAAACATTAATACAGGTAGTCCCCGACTTACGAGTGAGTTCCGTTCCTGCGAGGCTCTCGTAAGACTAAAATTCGTACGTCGGAACACGAAACACGTGTTCTCGTAAGTCCGGATTTTCGGTCGTAAGTCGGAAAATTTATGCTAGCGCTACTACGAACACTCGTTTTTCATCACAAATGTTCATACTAGTTCATAAACATGCTCAGAAACTTGTTTCCAAACGGTTAGCTAACACACTTTCATCTAAAAACACATAAAAGTGCTGTATTTTTTGTATGTTCTTTACAAATTTACTGCTCGTTCGCCAGCTCGTAAGTCCGGAACCTCGTAGTAAGAGCGCTCGTAAATCGGGGACTACCTGTATATATATATATATATATATATATATATATATATATATATATAAATATGATATATATATATATATATATATAGATATATCTATATAGCAAGGACAGAGTCTGTAATGTTCTTTAATCTCAAAAATCAAGTTCTGTGAGAAGTGGTAGTTCTGATTAATATACAACTAAGCAACTCTTGCAGATTGGAGTTATTGATTTTCGGGGGAGGGGGGGTTGTTTTGTTTTCCAAATTATTTCTGTTCATCTTCAACAGAATTTCCTTCAAAAGTAACTCCCAGTTCAGTTTCAGTGGCTCTAAACAGCATCTTCACATTTGTTTTTACACATTGCCCTCCTTTGTGACTGACCTGAATCACTCTGCTGCAGAACGTTCTCCTCACAGACCGATCCTGCAGGCCGGTCTGCCAGCTAATCAGACTGCAGTTGTCGGCAGCAATGTGGAGTTTGTGTGCAGAGTGTTCAGTGACCCCCAGCCTCACATCCAATGGCTCAAACACATCACTGTCAACGGCAGCAGAGAAGGACCAGATGGACACCCCTACGTCCTGGTTCTCAAGGTAAGCACGGCACACAGGCAGTGTTAGTGTTGATTTAGTTGTAGTCAGCAACATCTAAATGGTAAGATGCTGCCATTGGGTTCACTATCCATGCTGGTTTGTTGCTTTTTATCTCGTTTTGTTTGTAACTTGTTGATGTTTTTGGTTCATAAATGTGTTTTTCTAAGAAGTACTAATGTCATACAACACGTGATATTATTAAATCCATGGAGCTTCCTAATGAACAATAGTAAAGCCATTAAACTGAAACATTTAAACAAGAAGACATCTTCACAGGCCAGGAACTGCAGTGTTACCTACTAACACAGGACCTCATTGAATAAAAGTTCATTTTTAATCAGCTCAAAGATGCTGAAGTGATGTAAAAGGCCTTAAATGTGATTTATTTCCTCTCTAAATGTTCTTCTAAATGTGATGCAATTCTAAGTTTTAGTTGAGAAAGCTGCTCTGATAAGAAATTTGAATCTTTAAAAAGCAACAAAAGAAGTGGTGTTGCCTTGGAAAAACTTCTACAATTGCCACTCACTATGACTGAAAAGCTAGTAACTGATTATCATCATTTTTTGTCTTGTGCTAGTGTGACGCTACCTTTTCAACGGAAGCATTTTCATATTGTATGGGCTGTCAGCACAAATAATCTGTGGTGTGCAAAAATCCTGAGCTGCATGCACTCACCCACAAAAAAAGAACTGGCCAACCTTTGTGGATTGGAACAAATTATGACGTTTAGGCCTCACAGTCATATGGTAAAGTCATGACTTAAGCATAAATCACTTTTATTATTAACTTTTGACATATAATTAAATTAAGGTGCTTTTGACATAAAAAAGAAAATGGTACGATGCTGTCAAGCATAAATTAAAAAGTTTAATTTCAGCTTCTTACAGCAAAAGTGTTGCTAGGCTGAAACAATGTTATCATGTTGGAGGGCCAGCAAGTAATCAGCTGTTCCTGGTACTTTTATGACTCAGACTCTTAAACCCATCATCTTTGGTACATTTAAGAACAACTCATGTGGTTTTGTGAACTATTTGGAAATATTTCATTAACAATCTCAACCAGACTCATAGCTAACACTTGATGTTTGCAGAGAGCAGCAGGATGTAGAAACTGATCTTTAGACCGTTCTGCAGCAGCCTGTGAGAGCTCTGCAATGATTTACTGATGTTATTGTTGAACGTCTTCATTACTGGATGAGACAACCGCCGCTGTATGGCGCTGATCTCATTTGTCTATCAGAGTGAACTGTCAGATCACATCTGTGTGTTGTAAACTTCTGATGAAAGACAGTCAGTGTATAGCTAGAAGCACTGTGTGTATTATTGCACTTATTTTTGTCACAATAGAGGCAAAACTGAGGAATTGTTAAAGACTTGTTTCAAACACGGTTTTGTCAGTTATTCACTAATTTTCTAAATAAAAAAGGCTGTGTCAGCTCTAACTGTGGACCGTGTGGAAAGCAATAACTATTTGTCATGTAAAGAGCATTGAAATGTGGACACATCTTAAGAGCTATTCTGGAGAGTATTTGAGAGAGAACTGAAGCAAAGCAGATGTAAAATGTTGAAGATACTTCATCAGGAGACTTTAAGGATGCTAGGCTATTTTTTCAGATTCTGGGCATCTCAGAAGTTGGATACTTTGTTGTGATCTCCTCGGGAACTTTTTTGCCCCTCTTTTTAGTCTGCTTTTTTTTACTTTTTACCCATCAGGCCAGGTCTCAGCAGTTTACTGGTTCTCTCATGCAGATGCATCCTTGAAAGAAAGGAATGCTGGTTCACTATCCTTAGCCTCCCTGGTAATGTACATTCAGGGGTACTGGAAAAGTGAGTCAGATCATTGGTTGAAACTCAGATCCAGGAGGAACAACAGATTCCGTCCTGGCCATGGAATGCTGGACCAGCTCTTTACCTTCACTAGGGTCATGGGAGTTTGCTCATCCAGTCTACATGTGTTTTGTGCACACGGAGAAGGCATTCAACTGTGTCACTTGGAGTACACTATGAGGGATGCTCTATGAGTATGGGATTGGGGGCCCATTTCTACAGGCTGTTCATTCCCTATACAAGAGGTGCGAGAGTTTGGTTTGCATTGCTTGTTGTAAGTTGGACCTCTTCAAGGTAGGAGTTGGACTCCACAAAGGCTGCCTTACAGCTCAGCTCTGTCGACTGGCACAGAGTACGAACACTGCAGCCGCTGCACCAATCCATCTGTCAGTTCAGTTCATTTATACAGCGCCAAGTCACAACAGAAGTCATCTCAGGACACTGAACAGAAAGTCAGAGTCAGAGCTTCTTTATTGTCATTTGCACCACATGTGGTACATGTGATGAAACGAGATTATGTACACAGGGTCCCAGTTACATCCAACAATAAAATGTAAAAGAAAAACAGTAATAACATCTAAGATAAGAACTAAGAAAAACACCAACTAAAAATACACTAAGCACTAATATCATAGATAAATAAATAAAAATTCATATAAAAACACAGTTGTAAGGGATGCATTATTTATTGGCATTCGCCTGATTTATCAAGACTTAAAAAATTTAAAAATCACTGCCATCCCAAAACTGCAACTATAGCCCTATTTGCATGGGATTAGTTTTACCTAAGAACCAGTGTAATCTCCCCAACGTCTGCTTTTTATGTGGCACATTCGCACGGGATAACCAAAGCCTTAGATTTAGCTGAAATTTACGGACATCTTCCGCATTGTCACGACCGGGCCGGTCCATAATAATGTGTTTAATGTGCGATCCCGGGTGGTCTCAGGCTTTAATGTGGTTTTACGAATCAGCACAAAGAAAACTAAAGAATGCAAAATATAAAATAGTGTTTATCTACTTGAGGAGGAGGCAGGTCCGACCGCTGGTTTAAGAGGTAAAACAAAAAACAAAAAAGCCATGTTAAGCTCAGATAGCTATTATTGGCCATGCACGTAAGCAGCCGGTGACAGCTGACCTGCCGATTGAAATGGATTTGCGAACTTTCCAGGGTGTCCCCCACCTCTCGCACAGTGATGCCTGGACTTGGGCACCAGTGATCCCGCTACCCGAAAAGGAAGAAGCGGGTATGGATGGATGGGTCAGTTGCACGCGTGCGTCTCCTCACTTCCCGTCATCTGCGGTGAAGGAAGTAGCAGCTCATAAAAGCCGAAGCGAAAAAGAAAAATACATAAAAAATTTAAAAAACACAAAAAAGCCAAAGTTCATTTAAAATAGCCTTGTTCTATTTTTTTCCCAAATGATTTTGCTTAAACGAAAAACGCCTCATTATGTATCGGATCCTGCACATTTTTGTCCAAATCACAGAGATGCCTCTTCTCATTGGATTAGTATTATCGCAGGACCTCGGAGTTCAGCAAAATAAAGTAGGTAATGTGCGGGATAATTTTTACTTTACAAATTACTGACATGGCCGATTTGCACGGGATTAACAACACAGACAATCTCAGTAATTATTACAAATACATGTGGTCCCTAGGTAAAACTAATCCCGTGCGAATAAGGCTTAAGTCACCAGTGTCAGTGTTATAGTGGGGTTATTGCTGTTTATACCATAGGTATTGCTGTTCTCTTTCAGCAGAACAAGTCTTACAGGAGATATGTTCTTTATGAACAAAGTTAAAATTACTACACATTTTCAACTCATTTGCTGTACTTTCAAGGTATAAAATAATAACAGTGTATCTTTAATTACCGTAGTACCATTACCACTAGACTGCTTTAGTTTAAATGGAAGTCTGGAATTCGATTATTGTATTGTATTGTAAAGCGCTTTGGGGCCCCTCATAGGGGGCTGGAAAGCACTACTGTATATAAATAAGCTCCATTTACGATTAAAAAAAATCCCTAGATTTGATAAAACATTTAACTTTTTTTTTCCAGACTGCAGGTTTGAATACAACAGATAAAGAAATGGAGGTTCTGACTCTGAAGAATGTGACTCTGGATGATGCTGGGGAGTACACCTGCCTGGCGGGGAACTCCATTGGTGTGTCGTACCACTCTGCGTGGCTCACTGTGGTCGATGGTATGTTTAGATTAATCTAGGTGCACGGACTGGCTCTTAAGTCTTCCTCTTTATTCATTGTGACGTCTCTTATCTCAGAGCTGCCCCCTACACCAGTCCCCTCGCAGACCTACCTGGAGATTTTCATCTACTGCCTTGGGTTTTTCATCATCATCATCCTTACTATCACAGCAGTCATATGTAGGCTCTGCTGTGCCCCGAAGAAGAGTGACTTCACCAGCCAGGTGGCGGTGCAGAAATTAGCCAAGAGCATTCCTATGAGGAGACAGGTGATGCAGCTGCTCTCTGGTTTTGTTGCCGGCCTCTCCTCTTCAACTTTCAGTATAAAAATTCTCAACTTATTTCTACACGTCTCTGCAGGTATCGGTTGAATCCTCGTTCTCCTTGCAGTCTGGGGCATGTTTGATTCGTCAATCCCGTCTCTCCAGCACAGCCACTACTGTTCTGGCAGGAGTGTCCGAGTACGAACTGCCTTATGACCCTTCATGGGAGCTTCCACGTGACCAGTATGACAACTCTTTATATGCTGTACTTTATACACACACATCAACTTCCAACTTGTACACAACCAGTGAGGCAGGCAGCTAATGCGTGTTCATTTCAGCTCAGCTTCAGAAGCATAAATGTCATTAGTTTTCCAAACTGATGGCATTTGTGGTGCTTTGACTACAGGAAAATGCAGTTTGTGGGCCTGAAGAGGCCCTTGGATTATGCCAATCTGATCCACTCGAACTAAAACTAATTGATTGAAAATATTATTGATGATCACAGATGCTTGTTATTTGCCAAATTTTTAGTACTGTATTACTTTTCTAAGCTCAGGGTCTCGTTCATAAATCGTTGGTACCTTTGTTGCTTTCTTATAGGCTCACACTCGGGAAGCCTCTGGGAGAGGGCTGCTTCGGTCAGGTGGTCCTTGCAGAGGCTCTTGGGGTTGACAAAAACAAACCCACACGCCTCACCAAGGTGGCTGTGCACCTATCCGCCTATCGATCTCACGCTCCAGTTTTCCCTCATTCGTGAACAAGATCCCGAGATACTTAAACTCCTCCACTTGGGGCAGGACCTCCTCCCCGACCCGGAGAGGGCACGCTACCCTTTTCCGGCTCAAGACCATGGCCTCGGATTTGGAGGAACTGATCCTCATCCCGGCCGCATCGCATTCAGCTGCAAACCGCTCCAGTGAAAGCTGTAGATCACGAGCTGATGAAGCCAATAGGACCACATCATCTGCAAAAAACAGAGAAGCGATTCTAAGGCCACCAAAACGGATCCTCTCAACACCTTGGCTGCGCCTAGAAATTCTGTCCATAAAAGTTATAAACAGAATCGGTGACAAAGGGCAACCTTGGCGGAGTCCAACTCTCACCGGAAACGAGCCTGACTTACTGCCGGCAATGCGGACCAAGCTCTGACACCGGTCGTACAGGGACCTAACAGCCCATATCAATGGGCCTGGTACCCCATACTCCCGGAGTACCCGCCACAGAACCCCCCGAGGGACGCGGTCGAATGCCTTTTCCAAGTCTACAAAGCACATGTAAACTGGTTGGGCAAACTCCCACGCACCCTCCAGGACCCTGTTGAGGGTGTAGAGCTGGTCTAGTGTTCCACGACCAGGACGAAAACCACACTGCTCCTCCTGAATCCGAGGTTCGACTATCCGACGGACCCTCCTCTCCAGAACCCCTGAATAGACCTTACCAGGGAGGCTTAAGAGTGTGATCCCTCTATAGTTGGAACACACCCTACGGTCCCCCTTTTTGAATAGGGGAACCACCACCCCAGTCTGCCAATCCAAGGGAACTGCCCCCGATGTCCACGCGATATTGCAGAGTCGCGTAAGCCAACACAACCCCACAACATCCAGAGCCCTAAGGAACTCAGGACGAATCTCATCCACCCCCGGAGCCTTGCCACCGCGGAGCTTTTTAACCACCTCGGCGACCTCCGCACCAGAGATTGGAGAGCCCGATCCAAAGTCCCCAGGCTCCGCTTCCTCAGTGGAAGACGTGCCAGTAGGATTGAGGAGGTCTTCGAAGTATTCCGCCCACCGACTCACAACATCCCGAGTTGAGGTCAACAGCACGCCATCCCCACCATAAATGGTGTTGGTCGCGTACCGCTTTCCCCCCCTGAGACGCCGGATGGTGGACCAGAATCGCCTCGAAGCCGTACGGAAGTCATTCTCCATGGCCTCTCCGAACTCCTCCCACGCCCGAGTTTTTGCCTCAGCAACCACCCGAGCCGCATGCCGCTTGGACTGCCGGTACCTATCTGCTGCTTCCGGGGTCCCACAGGCCAAAAAGGCCCAATAGGACTCCTTCTTCAGCTTGACAGCATCCCTCACCGCCGGTGTCCACCACCGGGTTCGAGGGTTGCCACCACGACAGGCACCAACAACCTTGCGGCCACAACTCCGATAAGCTGCCTCGACAATAGAGGCGCGAAACATGGCCCACTCGGGCTCAATGTCCCCCGCCTCCCTCGGAACGTGTTCAAAGCTCTCCCGGAGGTGGGAGTTAAAGCTCCGTCTTACGGGAGACTCTGCCAGACGTTCCCAGCAGACCCTCACAATACGTTTGGGTCTGCCAGGTCTGACCGGCATCCTCCCCCACCATCGGAGCCAACTCACCACCAGGTAGTGGTCAGTTGACAGCTCCGCCCCTCTCTTCACCCGAGTGTCCAGGACATGCGGCCGCAGATCAGATGAGACGACAACAAAGTCGATCATTGAACTACGACCTAGGGTGTCCTGGTGCCAAGAGCACATATGGACACCCTTATGCCTGAACATGGTGTTCGTTATGGACAATCCATGACGAGCACAGAAGTCCAACAACAGAACACCACTCGGGTTCAGATCAGGGGGGCCGTTCCTCCCAACCACACCCCTCCAGGTCTCACTGTCATTGCCCACGTGAGCGTTGAAGTCCCCCAGCAGAACAAGGGAGTCCCCAGGAGGCGCACCCTCCAATACCCCCTCCAAGGACTCCAAAAAGGGTGGGTAATCTGCGCTGCCGTTCGGCGCATAGGCACAAACAACAGTCAGAGCCCGTCCCCCCACACGTAGGCGAAGGGAGGCTACCCTCTCGTTCACCGGGGTGAACCCCAACGTACAGGCACCGAGATGGGGGGCAACAAGTATGCCCACTCCTGCTCGGCGCCTCTCACCAGGGGCAACTCCAGAGTGGAAGAGTGTCCAACCCCTCTCAAGGAAACTGGTTCCAGAGCCAGAGCCATGCGTTGAGGTGAGTCCGACTATTTCTAGCCGGAACCTCTCAACCTCACACACTAGCTCAGGCTCCTTCCCCACCAGAGAGGTGACATTCCATGTCCCAATGGCCAGCTTCTGTAGCCGAGGATCAGACCGCCAGGGTCCCCGCCCTCGGCCACCACCCATTCCACAATGCACCCGACCCCTTTGGCCCCTCCCACAGGTGGTGAGCCTATGGGAAGGGGGACCCACGTCTCCTCTTCGGGCTGTGCCCGGCCGAGCTCCATGGGTGAAAGCCCGGCCACCAGGCGCTCGCCAACGTGCCCCTCCTCCGGGCCTGGCTCCAGAGTGGGGCCCCGGTGACCCGCGTCCGGGCGAGGGAACATTGTTTCCATTTATATTACTCATCATAAGGGGTCTTGTGGGCTGCGCTTTGTCTCGTCCCTCACCTAGGACCTGTCTGCCTTGGGTGACCCTACTAGGGGCATAAAGCCCCTGACAGCATAGCTCCTAGGATCATTGGGACACTCAAACCCCTCCACCACGGTAAGGTGGCAGCCCAGGGAGGGCATATCTGATTACCAGGAGAAAATAACCACACTGCTGAGTGACAGTAACACCTATGAGCCCCTGAAGAGGGATCCAACTAACACCTTTAAAAAGAAAGTAATTGATTATCTACAAAAACTCGAAAAGGAGAAAACAATCAATCGATCATTGTATTATAGATTATACCCGGGTGAGGCCACTCCCTGTCTGTACGGACTTCCAAAAATACACAAAGAAGATACACCTCTCAGACCCATCGTGAGCAGCATGAACTCAGTGACATACAATGTTGCTAAACATCTGGCTGGTATTTTAGCTCCTCTGGTTGGAAACACACCTCATCATATAAAGAACTCCATTGATTTTTCCAACAAAGTTCAACATTTGAAGCTAACCCCGGGAGAAACTCTTGTATCGTATGATGTGACTTCTCTGTTCACATGCATACCCATTTCTGAAGCAGTAGAAACCGTCAAAAAACGACTTCTACAGGACAAGGATTTGGACAAAAGGACCAACTTAACCCCAGACCACATCTGCACCCTGCTGGATCTCTGCCTCTCCACCACCTATTTCAAGTTCAATGACAGATTTTACAGACAGAAGCACGGCTGTGCCATGGGATCTCCAGTGTCACCCATTGTTGCAAACCTCTACATGGAGGAAGTGGAACAGAGAGCCCTTAACTCCTATGAGGGGACAACTCCAAGCCATTGGTTCAGATATGTGGATGATACCTGGGTCAAAATCCAAGCCAGGGAGGTGGAAGCGTTCACCAGACACATTAACTCGGTTGATAACAACATCAAGTTCACCAGAGAGGATGCTAACGATAACAAGCTGCCTTTTTTGGACTGTTTGGTGCATATGGAGGGAGAGGACAGTCTCAACATTGAAGTTTACAGAAAACCAACCCACACAGACCAGTATCTTCTGTTTGACTCTCACCATCCACTGGAGCACAAACTTTCTGTCATCAGAACCTTACAGCATCGGGCAGAACACATCCCCACAAGGACAGAAGGGAAGGAAAAGGAACAGAAACACATCAACAAATCGCTGCAAACATGTGGATATCCCAACTGGGCTTTTGTCAAGTCAGCGAGGAAATCTGCTAAACACAATAATCAACAGAAAAATGCTAACAGACGGAAAAACATTGTCATTCCTTATGTTGCTGGAGTCTCAGAGAATTTCAGAAGGATTTTCAACAAACACAACATCCCAGTACATTTCAAACCCAGCAGAACTCTCAGACAGAGGCTGGTCCACCCGAAGGACAGAACCCCCACACACAAACAGAGTGGTGTGGTGTATGCAGTCCAGTGCAGCGAGGTCTGCTCAGACCGTTACATTGGAGAAACGAAGCAGCCTCTTCACAGACGAATGTCCCAACACAGGAGAGCCACCACCTCTGGACAAAACTCAGCTGTTCACCTTCACCTCACGGACAAGGGACACTCATTTGAGGATGAAAATGTGCAAATTTTGGACCGAGAGCACAGATGGTTTGAGAGAGGTGTGAAGGAAGCTGTGTATGTTAAGAGAGAAAAACCTTCTCTTAACAGAGGAGGAGGTCTGAGATTTCAACTTTCCAAGACTTACAACTCAGTTTTGGGGCTGATTCACAAACGTTTTACACCGGATGGGAGCAGAGATGTCTTGTCTGTGAATTAGACTAGCAAAGTTTGTTGAGAAACCTCTGTTGTTGGGCTGTGAGGTGTTTTTTGTCAATTTACATACAGTTGTTGTGTCTTCTGTCAGAGACTTCAAGGGAACTCCCTACTGTTAAGGTGTGATCTGTCAATTTACATGTATGTGTTACCTCAGCTTGCAATTTACATATGATGGTGCGTGACTCCTGTTATAAATCCACACGCACACACAGTCTGGTTCATTGAATTGATAAAGCTTCTCGGATGAGAAGCGAAACGTCTTCTGTTACAAATAAAGTCCAGTTGATCTTGAATTGAACGCCTTTTTGATTTATCATGTCCTGGACGACTGAGAATCTTCACCAGCATATCAGGTGTGTTTATTCCATCTGAAGTCCACAATCATCTCCTTCATCTTCTTCACATTGATGTGAAGGTTATTCTCTTTGCACCAGCTCTCCAGGTGTTCCACCTCCTGCCTGTAGGTGAACTCGTTGTTTGTGATTCATCCCACCACCACTGTATCATCTGCCAACTTTATAATATGACAGCCTGGATGGGTATCTGCACAATCAAACGTGAGAAGAGTGAACAGGAGAGGGCTCAACACACAGCCAGAAGGGGCTGAAGTTTAAAGTTAAAAATAAATAAATAAACATTTGAATTACAAATAAAATTACAACAGGCCTTTGCAACGCTTAGCTGCTCGGGCCTAATAAATTCACAATATATTCTGAGCACTAGCTGATCTCACATAAAACCTTCACCAAATATCTCTATGAACTTCCAGGGGGATTGCAATGAAACTTTCAGGAAAACCTCATTAGATTAACATATTTACTTAATAACTTTTGGAGTAAACTTTTTTCAAGATGGCTGCCACCACCAATTGGAAAAACTAGTTGAGTCCCAGTTAAAATCCTTCCTAGAGGATCACACCATCTTAAAGTTATTCCATTCTGGCTTTAAACCTCTCCCCAGCACTGAAACTGCTCTACTGAAGGTTTTTAATGGCATCTTCTTATCCACAGACACTGTTGATTCTGTGCTGCTTGTCCTATTGGACCTTACATCTGCTTTCGACACCATCGACCATGAGATCCTCATTGCTAGGTTGGAGCAGTGGGTGGGCATCACAGGGTCAGCCCTCAACTGGTTCAGATCCTACCTCTCTGACAGATCCTTTTGTGTTTCCATCAAAGATTTTAGTTCAGCATCAGCAGCGCTTAAATGGGGGTACCACAGGGGTCCATCCTCTACTTCCTCAGACGGCTGAGACGAGCTGGTCTGAGCAGCCCAGTTCTCACCTCCTTCTACAGGTGTGCAGTGGAGAGCATCCTGTGCTCCAGCATCAACGTGTGGCATGGAGGCTGCACAGTTGAAGAGAGGAAAGCTCTGCAGAGAGTGGTGAAGGCTGCACAGAAGTCTGTTGGAGTCAGTCTCCCCACCATCACAGACATTTACACCTCCAGATGCAGGAAAAGAGCCACCTGCATCATGAAAGACCTCACTCACCCAGCACACTCACTCTTTGCCCCACTCCCCTCAGGACGGAGGTTGAGGAGCATCAAATGTAGAACCACTAGACTGAGGAACAGCTTCTACCCTGAGGCTGTTAGACTCATGAATAAATAAATAAATAAAAATAAACACTGCAAAATATCACATCATGCTGATGCTGATCTGTTTTCTTGTTGCTGTGTTCATCTGTGACCATCTGCTCATACAAACTCATGTTCGTGCTGCTGTTTATTCCCACTATATTAGGCTTAGTGTATTACTAGTTGATGTTTTTCTTAGTTAATTCTAGATGTTATTACTGTTTTTCTCTTTCATTTGTTGTTGGATGTAACTGGGACCTCGTGTACATAATCTCGTTTTCATCACATGTACCACATGCGGTGCAAATGACAATAAAGACTCTCTGACTCTGACTCTGATCCTCGGACCCCTTCTATTTTATGTATACCTGCTACCACTTGGTGCTATTTTCCAGAAACACAACATAGCCTTTCACTTCTGCACTGATGACTGTCAAATGTACTTCCCCCTAAGACACAATGGCACATGCTCTATTCAACCTCTGCTCGACTGCCTGGCTGACATCAGGGACTGGATGGCTTTAAATTTCTTGAAGTTTCAATGAGAAAAAGTCTGAAGTCATGTCATTTCCTCCCAACGACACAATCACCAACCACTGCATCGACCTTTCCGTACTAGCTTTGTTAGGGAAACGAAGAGTCACAAATCTGGGAGTGATAATGGATCCTTCCATGAAACTCAACAGTCATGTACGGTAAACATGATTGTTAAATCCTGTTTTTTTTCCAGCTGAGGCGACTGTCTAAGCTGAAGCCCATATTGTCCAAAAATAATTTGGAGACAGTAATACATGAAATCATAACATCTAGGCTTGATTACTGCAATTCACTCCTGTTTGGTATCAGTCAGACCTCCATTGCACAACTACAACTGGTCCAGAACGCAGTAGCCCGATTTTTAACCAGTACAGGCAAAAGAGAGCACATTACACCAGTCTTGGCCTCCCTGCACTGGCTACTGGTTCATCTTTAAATCCAATTCAAAATTCTCCTGTATGTCTATAAATCACTCTATAAATCTCTCTGATTTGAGACACCCATATGTCCCACCACGTGCTCTGAGGTCAGCGGACCAGTTACTTCTCACAGTTCCAGGAACTCGGCTTAAGTGCAGAGGAGACAGGGCCTTCTCTGTAGCAGGACCAAGACTTTGGAACGAGTTACCTCTACTCTTCAGACAGGCCCCCTCCCTCACAGTTTTTAAATCCCGCTTAAAAACCCACTACTCCTGCTTGGCTTTCAACACTGTATGATTTGAGTTGAACCTGTAAGCATCACACTGTGTTAGTCATTATGTTATTAATCAATTCTCATTAATTCTATGCATAGTTTAAACCTGTATCCGTTCATTTCAGAGCCTACAAGAATCACAAATCATACTGCCACTATAATAGATAATATCTTCATAAATATAAATCATGGGGATCTGATAGGTGGTATTCTTGTTACTGATCTAAGCGATCATTTACCAATTTTTACAATTTATGATAATGAACAAACCTTTATTAAAGCAGTTAAAAAAAAGAAAAAGTAATTAACACATCTAAAAAGCTATGGACAGACTAATCTACGACTTGGATAAACAAAACTGGGAAAAAGTGTATGTTGATGATGTGAACACATCATATGATGAGTTTATGAACATTTTGGAAACGATACGAAAAAAAAAAACTGTGTGCAAATGAGCTATACTAGGAATAACAACTTTGACCAACCATGGATTACGAAAGGACTGAGAAATGCCTGCAAAAAAAGAACTACTTGTACTCATGTTTTTTGAGATCTAGAACACAAGAATCTGAAGCAAAATATAAGAGGTATAAAAATAAGTTAGTAAGTGTTATAAGAAAACGCAAAAAGGAATATTACAGTGAATTATTGGATGAAAGTAATGGTGATACTAAAGCAACTTGAAGAGTAATGAACAATGTCTTGAAGACTCATAAAACAAAGACTGGCATTTCACAACATTTTGTAAATAATAATGAGGATATCTATGACGAAAATGAAATTGCAAATGGTTTCAATCAATATTTTGTTAACGTGGGACCAAGTCTTGCAGCCAAATTTCCAAAAGTAAATAGTAAAGCAAATCACTCAATCATTAGCGGTGCTAACAGTATTTTTCTTAAAGAAGAAATAATGAATGTTGTTAAAAATAATTCTGACAAGCGATCTAAAGACTGGGTTGACATGGATATGAAATTTGTAAAAGATATAATGAGTCATGTCATTGAACCATTCACTTATATTTGTAATTTATCCTTTTCTACCTGTAAATTTCCTGATAATATGAAAGTGGCAAAGGTGGTACCTCTTTTTAAAGATGGTGAGAAAAGCCTATTTAACAACTATAGACCAATATCCTTACTACAACTGTTTTCAAAAAATCTTAGAAAAACTATTTGTGATTAGATTAAACCAATTCATTGATAAACATAACATTTTAGGTAACAGTCAGTATGGATTCAGAGCAAAAACTTCTACATCAAATGCTATAATGGAATTAATTGAACAAATAACTACTGCGGTGGATCAAAAAAATATTGTCTTGGGATTTTTGTTGATTTGAAAAAGATCTCTGATACTGTGGATCATACCATTCTCATAGACAAATTGAGTAATTACGGTGTTAGAGGACCAGCATTGCAGTGGGTAACTAGCTATCTCAGTAACAGGAAACAATTTGTACAAATAGATGATGAAAGATCCAACTTCTGTAATATTACATGTGGAGTCCCTCAGGGCTCTATCATTGGACCTAAGTTATTTATTCTGTATGTTAATGACTTGGTTAAGGTGTCAGTACTTCTCAAATGTATCCTTTTTGCTGATGAAACAACATTTTTTTTTTGTTTTGGTCATGCTATTAAACAGATCTTTGAGTTTATGAAGATAGAATTAGTAAAAATACATAATTGGTTTAATCTATATACGTAAATTGTTATTTAATTTAGATAAAACTAAATATATGATATTTGGTTAAAAAAAACATACTGTTGATATTCCATTTATGATTGACGATGTTGAGATCTGTCGTGTTAGTGAAATGAAATTTCTGGGTGTCATCAGTGACGACAAACTAACGTGGAAACATCACATAATTTCAGTAAAGACAAAGATCGCGAGATCTATTGCCGTTCTGTACAAGGTCAGGAACCTGTTAAATGATAAAGCTCTGTACCTGTTGTACAACACAATTGTTGTTCCACATATACTTTATTGTATTGATATCTGGGGTAAAGCATGTAAAACATTTACGGAACCTGTTTTTTTTTTTTGTTTTTTTTACAGAAAAGAGCTATAAGAATAATTACCAGAAAAAATTATTGTCACCCATCTAGCACATTGTTTCACCAATTGAAGTTTGGCAGCAGAGTTACTGAACAGGGAGATGGAGGGAGGGTCTCAGTGGTTTAAGAATCACTGTTTGACTCTGAACTGCAACAAAACAGTCTCAATGTGTTTCACTATCCGCCGTAAAGTCTATAACTTTTCAATTGTGATTGATCAAAAGGAAATCCAAAAAGTGGAAGAGTTTAAATATCTGGGTGTCATTTTAGATTCCCACCTTGAGGCTCACATTAGGAAAGTGTTTAAAACCATAAAGACAAATATAAACTAATCTGATGCATGCTCAATAATCCAGGTAGAAAAATCCAAAAAAGCTAAGTCTGGTCCTCTGGACAATGTCCAGAGGACCAGACTTAGCTTTTTTGGACAAATATAAACTGTTTTCGTCTTATAAGATCTTTTTTATGTGGAAAATCTGCTCAGTTGTACCTTCATGTCATGATTATGCCCTGACTTCTCTAAATGGTTTTCAGAATCTGTTGGAATCCTGGCAAAAACCAATGCAGATTTGTTCCTGTCTTTGATTTTATACGTCTACCTTATAATGTTTTGCTAGTTTTTTGATACTTTGTTAAAAAAAAAAAAAATCTTTTGTTTTTTTTCTCTCTTTTTGTTTTCTATTGTTTATTGTTTGTTTGTTTATTGTTTAATGAAATTCTACCACTGCTGTTCATTGTTCTTTAGTTTTAGCAGGTCGCTTTCGTAAATGAGCCCATGAGGTTCAAAAGATTTACCTGACTAAATAAAGGTTGAATGAATGAATGAATGAATTATGTCTCATTTCTCATACTGTGTCACTGTCTGGAGCCAAGCAACTCAATCGGCTTTAAAACCTATGAGGATGTTGTACTCACAAGCACTGAAAGCTCTAGACCAAAAAACCATTGAAGTGGCAACACTGTAAAATATTTGATAAGAGAGAGAGAGAGAGAGAGAGAGTCTTTATTGTCATTTGCACCGCATGTGGTACATGTGATGAAAACGAGATTATGTACACGGGGTCCCAGTTACATCCAACAACAAATGCAAGAGAAAAACAGTAATAACATCTAGAATTAACTAAGAAAAACATCAACTAGTAATACACTAAGCCTAATATAGTGGGAATAAACAGCAGCACGAACATGAGTTTGTATGAGCAGATGGTCACAGATGAACACAGATGAACACAGCAACAAGAAAACAGATCAGCATCAGCATGATGTGATATTTTGCAGTGTTTATTTTTATTTATTCTTATTTTATTCATTCATGAGTCTAACAGCCTCAGGGTAGAAGCTGTTCCTCAGTCTAGTGGTTCTACATTTGATAAATATAACCTATTAAGCTTTGACAATTTTTTAAAATGTTCTTGTTTAAAATGAACTTTTAAATGTATTAATGGTCTTGTCCCTGAGCTGGTGAGCAGAATGATTTTAAAAGTCAGGAGCTGCAACAAGAGGTGCAGTTGATGGAGACTGTAAACCTACAAAATACAAAACATCATTTGGTCAATGCTCCTTCTCATTTAAAGGTCCTCATATCTGGAACAGTTTACCATCAACAATAAAAACATTAACTGATCTTAGAGTTTTTAATTCTCGGGTGAAAAAATGGTTGAAACAAAACCAAATCTGTGAACACTGAACCCCATGGGGACAGAGGAGCAGCTGTGTGTGTGTGAGGGAACTGTTTAATCCATTTAAACTTGATTTAATTTTATTTTAGATGTTTTTATATAGGGAACAGTTTAATCTTAATTAAATTTCAATTTTATTTTAGCTGTTTTTATATAAAAGTCCAACCAAGGACTGGGTTTGCAAATTAGCCTGTGGCTAGAAAACCTTTGTGCAAGACAACGGTTGCTTCGTTTTTAACATGTAACATTGTTTATTGTGCTGTCCTTGTTCAAATAAACTTGAATGAATGAATAAAATTCAGTGACTTGGTGGGTTATAATATTTTGTCAGTCATGTATAGAGCTCATAAAGAAGAATTACCATTTAATATCCAAATACTTTTTGTTAAACGTCAAAGCTGTTATAATCTAAAGGGATCAGACATTTTTGTTAAACCTAAATACAGAACCAGTTCGAGGGGTCGGTCAACCTCAATTCAGGGAATTGGTTTGTGGAATGATTTGGATACTGAAATTAAAAATGCCACATCATTATTTACATTAAAGAAATTAATCAAAACCAAATTATTACAAAAATATATATGAAAGGAGATTGTTGTGGACTTCAGGAAGAAGGATGCCCAACATGCCCATCTGACCATCAACAGCACCGCAGTGGAGAGAGTAGACAGCACCAAGTTCCTGGGAGTGCACGTCTCAAAGGACCTGTCCTGGAGCAGGAACACTGCAGCACTGGCCAAGAAGGCTCACCAGCGTCTCTACTTTCTCCGCAAGCTGAAAAGGGCTGGAGCTTCAACCCCCATCATGAGCACCTTCTACAGAGGTGCCATAGAAAGTGTCCTGACCAGCTGCATCACTGTGTGGTTTGGTGCATGTACTGCATCCTGCCGCAAGAGCCTCCAGCGCATCGTGAGAGCAGCTGAGAAGATCGTCGGCACCTCCTTGCCCTCACTGCAGGACTTACACAGCAAACGCCTCACTCGGAAAGCCCACTGCATGGCAGGTGATCCCACACACCCACTACACAGCTGCTTCAGACTGCTGCCATCAGGGAGGAGACTGAGGAGTCTCCAGGCTCGAACCAGCAGACTGAGAGACAGCTCTGTTCATCAGGCAGTCAGAATGCTAAACACTCTGCCTGCTCTGCCTCCCCTCCCATTTGAACTGCCTTAACACAAAAAACTTTCTCACACATTACCACTCAACACAAAGTTTTTAACACTGGACTCTGTGTCATCAAACGGGTTATTCACTAAACTCTCGGTCATGTGCTCATTCAGTTTGCACTACTTCTCATATTTGCACTAATGTTTGTATTACATTACTGCCTATAGTCATACTACTGTTTACATTCACTGTTTACATTTATTAATACTGTTTACATTTATTACTACTGTTTACATTTATTACTACTGTTTACATTTACACTACTTTTATATCTACACTACTGCAGATACATATACAGTATTCTCTGACTAGCCTTATCTAAGGATGCCAAATGTGCCTTATGTGCCTCACTGCATATGCCACTTTGCCTCTATACCAACATCAACTACCTCATACATATACTGTGTACATTAACTCATATGCTGCTGTGCCACTCTTTGCAAATGTCAATGCTAGAACCTTCAGTTTATTTTATAGATATACTTTTTATACTTTTTATACTACTATGCAAAAACTCAGGACAGTATTACACTTTTATTATTTCATTTTATGCTTATGTTCATTGGGTGTTTGGTGTTTTAGGGGTGTTTGGTGTTTCAGTGTTGGTGTAAATTTTCATACTTTTATACTATTATGAAAAAACTCAGGACAGTGTTACACTTTTACTATTTTATGCTTATGTTTATTAAATGTTTTAGTGTTTAGTGTTTAGATGGTTACTGTTGCACCGAGGGACTGAGAGAAACGCAATTTCAATCCTGTGTATGTCTTGTACATATTGCAGTTCTGACAATAAAGTTGACTTTGACTTTGATGAATTAGTTTTTGTGTGTCGTTTTGAAATTCGATAATTATGAGTTATTTTTTTATTCTGTTACTTGTTGATGATGTTTTTGTTTGAACTGACGGTTAGTAAAAGGGGGCAGATATAATAAGATTTTCTATTCATTCTGCCACCCTTCATTTTATTTCTTACTATTGTATAGTAACATTTGTGATTGTTTTTGTGTTTGTGTGTTTTATTTTAAAATGAATAAATTTAATTAAAAAAGAAAAAAGAATCGTCTTTAACTTGTCTTTGATAAAAGTAAAAATGTTTTAGAAAGAGAGCTCTGGTCTGTGACGCTAATCCCTTCCATGAAGCTTTGTATTGTCTGTCTGTGGGCGTTCGGGCGCCACCGTCATTGGGATCAGCTTCCACCAACAGAGATCACGGAGGATGAACAGATCAGAGCCAACAAAAGGACCTCAAAAGAGTTAAAAATACATATATTCACCTCAGCCTATTTTCCAGGAACAGAGAGAACATTTGAATAAGACGAACCAGAGGAACTTTTCAGCGGGGGTTAAAATTTCAAACAGATCCAAAGAAACATCACGACATGTTCTGTGTGATATTTTGCATGTATTTTGTTGATTTTCTCCAACTCCTGCAATCAGTGAGTAAATATTCACAGACTCTACAAAATTAACATTTTAATTTTTTAGGCGCTGCATGCTTGATTTGATTAGAACTGTCTTTTCAGATGTCTTCTTTCATGAGATCCAAGATTAAATCTTCATCATACCCCTTTGTTGTAGTTTGGTCATGGAGGCAAGAGGTCCAGGAGAGAAACTCGGACCCTGCAGCAGCATCCTCCAGCTCTTCCTGGGGTGGACCCCAAAGAGTTCCCAGACCAGACATAATCCTTTCAGCCAGTTCTGGGTCTTCCTTGGAGCCTCTTTCCAGTGGGACATGCTCAGACAACCTCTAAAGGGGGGCTTCCTAAGAACGACTTCAAATGACCCCTTTTGATGTGAAGGAGAGCAGCTCTACTCCACGCTCCCCCTCACACATGATGAAGCTCCTCATCCCATCTCTAAAGCTGAGCCTTTTGAGAGCTTTTCCATTTGACTCAGCTTTTTCTTCACCACGGCTGAACAAAGCAACACCCTCCTTACTGAGGATGAGGATATGTTGACCCATCTCCTGCGCAAGCATTCCGCTTGTGAACAAGACATGGGGATTCAAACTGCTATCTAGTTGGGAACCATGGCCTCAGACTTAGAGGATCTGACTCTCATCCCAGCTGCATACCACAAGTGTACACAAAAAGTCATGACCTGAAGACGCCAACAGAACCAAGTCTGCATAAAGCAGAGATGACACCATGAGGTTCCCAAACCAGACACCCACCTCTCCATGGCTGCACCTTGATATCTTGTCCATGAACACCACAAACAGGATCAAAGACCAGGGACAGTCTGGCAACTGCACAGAGAACAAGCTTGACTTTGTGCCAGGAGACACAGCTCCTGGCACAAAGTCAAGTTCGTCTCCACACCCCCCTTAGCAACTGCAAGGGTGCAGATCTGATCCACTGTTCCATGACCTGGATGGAAACGTCACTGGTTGCAATCTGCCCATCTTTATTTGAATGTGTACGCCATTAGATTGAGCCATAAATGTGGGGGCGGCAGCCAAGATGGGTCTAAAGTACCGGTAGGCCGAGGTGGGCAACAAAATAATGTTATACAGATTTTCGAGCTGTGCACACAAAAATAAATCATAATACTCAAAAAAAATGGCCAAACCAGCCTCTAGGGAGCACAAGCCAGTGTATCTCTGGTTCTGGTCCCAGGCCCGGGTAAGTGGTGAGGGTTTTGTCAGGAAGGTCATTCAATGTAAAACACTTGCCAAAACCATGAAGCGAGTTCATCAAAGTGAAACCATACTGGATCGGTCGAGGCCCGGGTTAACAACGTCCGCCACCGGTGCTGTTGACAAACAGGGTGCCGGCGGAAATTGTACTACTGTTAGTCGAAGACCCCGAGGAGGGAAACGTGTCAGGAGACAGAGGGAGAGGAGGAAAGTGAAGAATGTAGGACTGAGGGTTGCAACTCTAAATGTGGGGACAATGACAGGCAAAGGTAGAGAGCTGGCTGACATGATGCAGAGAAGAAAGGTAGATGTTTTATGTGTCCAAGAGACCAAGTGGAAGGGCAGCAAGGCTCGCAGTATTGGAGCAGGGTTTAAACTGTTTTACCATGGTGTGGATAGAAAGAGAAATGGAGTAGGGGTGGTCCTGAAGGAGGAGTTGGCAAAGAATGTAGTAGAGGTGAAGAGAGTGTCAGATAGGGTGATGTGTCTGAAGGTAGAAGTAGAAGGTCTGATGCTAAACATAGTCAGTGGTTATGCTCCACAGGTTGGATGTGATGGGGAGGAGAAAGAAACATTTTAGAAGGATCTGGATGAAGTGATAGAGAGTGGCAACTTGCAGAATTTAATTTATTTTTCCAGGAAATGCTGAGTCTGGAAACACCAATATTTTTCTATTCTTACACACCTTGAAAACACTCAAATGAAATTCCAAACAGTTCCAGACTGCAGGAACCCAGGTGCCTTGTTTATTAAAGAAAGAGTTAAACTGTATTCCATGTTTCTTCATCTAGATAATTGCTCCGGATAATCATTTAGAGTCACAAAGAATATAAATATTCAGATTTGTCATGTTTAAGCCGCTCCTCTGAGCAGCAGGTACACAGCAGAGATGCTGATGGCGGCGGCGGTGTAGGTGAACACTGCATTATAAACAGTGTTTGTCCTGATTTGTCCTCCCAGTGTCCTCCTGGTCTCCTCCATACTTCTCACTACAGTTTCGGACCCGTTCTCTGTCCCCGGTCTCTGAATTGGCAGCGAACCGGCCCATGTTTCTGTTTGTGGTTTGGTCTCCAGCAGCTTTGTCACCATTAACAGCTGACCCTCGACCCTGCCGAGGCTTTGCTCGAGCTGTCCAAGCTGCAGCGGGAGGGACTTCAGGAGGGACTGGGTCTTTTGGTTGCCGTTGTGGAGGTCTTTTAAGGCAGACGGAGATAAATCAGATGAAGACTGGCTCCATCCACCGCCCTCCTTCAGAGGGATGCTGCCTCTCTGTGAAAACGCCTGAGTCAGAGTGAGTCTGAGACTGTCAATCAGAGCTCGAAACTCGTCCTGCTGGGAGCGATGATTTACAGCTTGGACTTTTAGGGCTTCCTGTAGGCTTTCTGGACCTTTCTGGGCCTCCAGCAGCAGATTTTTCAGCTCCTGCAGAGACACAATAGACATATTTAAGCTGGGACCTCCATACCTTCGAGCTGGGCCGGGCATCGTGCGCGAGCCGGAGGACCGCCGTCTGGAGCTGGGCTAGCATCAGAGCTGTACCTGGAGCTACGTGCTGTGCTAACTGAGCTAACATCGGAGCTGCTGCGACCGGAGGAGGCCGGGTGCCGTGCGTGAACCGGAGGACCGCCATCTAAGCCGGGCTAGTGAGCAAACCTCTTCGGATAACAAATCTGATTGCTGTAGGCTGCTGAGACCGTGAGTTCTGATCTGATAACTGCTGATCTGGGTGCTAGGCCACAGCCACCATCGTTAGGCCTGTGAGCTTCGTGGAAGGGCCACGTGGTTCAGCAAACAAACCAGAGACCTGCTACCACTAGACTACTAACTCTGTAAGTATGACGAGAAAAGGTGGACAAAAAGCACCAGAGTCGAAGGGAAACAACTCAGCAGAAATGCAAGACTTTAAAGATTCACTAAACTTTATGGATGAACAACTAGCAAAATTATCAGCAAAACTGGATTCCCAGTCCAATCTGGTTGAGGAAATAAGACAACTGAAAGAACTGATAATTAGCAAAGACAATAAAATAGCTGAACTGGAACGAAAAATAGAGGACTTAGAACAATACACAAAGCAAGACAACTTGGTGATCTCAGGACTTGATGTTAGTAAGTGTCGGACATATGTAAAAGCTCTTACTAACACTAACCAAACGGAGAATTCACCACAGGAAGAACTACAGACTCTGGAGGAGCATGTAGTTACTTTTTTACAGAACAAGAACATTAAAATAGAACATGGGACATTTCGTTCTGTCACACCCTGCCCAGTAAATCACCAAGATTCAAACAGTCAGTAGTCGTCAAGTTCATTAGCAGGAAGTTAAAAAACAATGTAATTATGCAAGCAAAAAACTGAAGGGAACAAACGTTTACATAAATGAACATCTAACCAAAAAAAATGGAAACATTGCACGTGAAGCAAGGTTGTTAAAAAAACAGAACAAAATAGCATCAACATGGACAAGAAATGGATACATCTTTATCAAAACAAAGGAAGAGTCTCAGCCTAAAATGAAAGAACGGAAGGATCTGGATGAACTCAGGAGATGAAAAATTACAAATCAATGAAACAACTCACACTCAAAATAGACATAATATACAGTGAAATGAACAAATACATTAGAACATGACAACATACGAAGACTCGGAACCTAAAATATATAATGTTGAAAATGTGATTGATGCAAAATTTTTTCCTGTAATAAAAGATAGCGAATATTATAATGAAGAGCAGTTTAATGACATCAATATATCAAATGGAGTTCTCTCTATTATTCACTTTAATAGCAGAAGTATAAATGCAAACATATCCAAAATAACAGATTACTTAAAACAGTTAAATAGAACTTTTACGATAATAGCGCTGTCAGAGACATGGCTCAATGATGATAACACAAGTAATATTCACATCGAGGGGTATGAATTATATCATATGAACAGAAATAATAAAAGAGGTGGTGGAGTCGCTCTATTTGTCAATAATGAAATAAAATGTAAATTAAATAGTGAAATGTCAATAATAGTTGATAATATTATGGAAATGATAACAATAGAAATAATAAACAAAAACGATAAAAACATAATAATAAGTTGTGTATATAGATCACCAGGAGCAAATATAGAAATTTTCACTGATAAAATCTTGGAGCTAATGGAGAAGAGTTTTAATAAAAAAGTTTTTTTGTGTGGAGACTTTAACATTGATATGGGAAATAAAACAGATTCAAATAACATCAGCACATTTATAAACTCAATGTACAGTTTAAATATGTATCCATTGATATCAAAGCCAACAAGAATTACAACTCATAGTGCCACAATAATTGATAATATTTTCACAAATATAACAAATGGGGACGTGATAGGTGGTATCTTAACGACCGACTTAAGTGATCATTTACCAGTTTTCACAATCTATAAAAATGATCAAAGCATCACAAAAGCAGTTACAACGAAGAAAAAGATCATAAACACGTCAAAAAAAGTTTTGGAAAAATTAAAAGAGGATCTAGATAAACAAGACTGGAATGAAGTGTATGTTGATGATGTGAACAGAGCATATGATGAGTTTATGAATATCTTGGAAGCTCTGTATGAAAAGAATTGTGTGCAAACAAATTACACAAAGAGAAATACGGTTGATCAACCATGGATGACAAAAGGGTTGAGAAATGCTTGTAAAAAAAGAATTATTTGTATTCATGTTTCTTGAAATTGCGAAGTCAGAGCGCTGAAGAAAAATATAAAAAGTATAAAAATAAATTAGTAGGGATTATAAGGAAACATAAGAAAGAATATTATAGTAAATTATTAGATAAAAGTAATGGTGATATGAAAGCAACATGGCGAGTAATGAATAGTGTCCTGAAGAATCATAAAGCAAAAACTGGTATTTCAAAATATTTTGTAAAAGACAACGATGAAGTTCATGATGAAAATGAAATTGTAAATGGATTTAATCAATATTTTGTGAATGTTGGATCAAGCCTTGCAGCTAAAATACCAAAGGTAGATAATAATGTGATCCATTCAATTACAGGTTGTGCAAATAGTATTTTTCTAAATGGAACTAACAAAGAGGAAATAATGAATGTAGTAAAAAATCTTACAGACAAGAGATCAAAAGACTGGGTGGACATGGATATGATGTTTGTAAAGGACATAATGAGCCATGTTATTGAGCCGTTTACATATATATGTAATTTATCATTTTCAACAGGAATATTTCCAGATAATATGAAAGTAGCTAAGGTAGTTCCTCTTTTTAAAAATGGTGATAAATGTGTGTTCAACAATTATAGACCTATATCCTTGTTACCACAGTTTTCAAAAATTCTTGAAAAACTATTTGTAAACAGACTAGATCAATTTATAGATAAACAAAATATTCTAAGCAACAGTCAGTATGGGTTTAGAGCAAAAAACTCTACATCAATGGCTCTCATGGAATTAATGGAACAAATAACTACTGCTGTCGATCAAAAACAATATTGTATCAGTATTTTTGTTGATTTAAAAAAAGCATTTGATACTATTGATCACACCATTCTCCTTGAAAAATTGAACAAATATGGTATTAGAGGACCAGCATTACAGTGGGTATCTAGCTACTTGAAAGATAGGAAACAATTTGTACAAATAAATGATGTAAGATCTGACCTCTGTAATATCACATGTGGAGTTCCCCAAGGCTCTGTACTTGGACCAAAGCTATTTATTTTATATGTGAATGACTTGGTAAATGTGTCAGGACTCCTTAAATGTGTACTTTTTGCTGATGATACCACATTTTTCTGTTTAGGTGAAGATATAGAACAAATGTTGGAATTGATAAAGACAGAATTTGTCAAGATACAAACTTGGTTTAAAATAAATAAATTATCATTAAATCTAGAAAAAACTAATTACATGATATTCAGTAATAAAAAGAAAACTGTTGATGTTCCACTCAAAATTGAGGGTGTTGAGATTTGTAGAGTGAGTGAGGTGAAGTTTTTGGGTGTTATCATTGATGACAAACTGACATGGAAACAACACATAAATTCTGTAAGAATAAAAATAGCTAAATCGATTGCAGTACTGTACAAAGTCAGAGACCTATACATAGTTCCCATGTGACGTCAATCTGTGGGTTGTCCTGTTTGACCCTCCCACAGGAAGGCAAAGCAGCAGTTGGAGCGCATTCTAATGGATGTCCATTTTTCACGTTGTTTTTTTTGTTAATTTCTAATTAATTGCAATGGTTACTTCGTGTTGTGTCAGTGGGTGTTCCAGTCGGGTAGACGTTTGGGCAACGCGCAGGTTTCACTTAATCCAAAAAAAAGTAAACGTGAAGGATTTATCTCATCGGAGAAACTCACAGCAGCCCCTCCTCTCTCTGAGTCTGGCTCGGATCTGCTCTGGAAGACGTCGTCCTTTTGGCCGGTAAACAAAATATTCTACATAAATCATTTTGTGAAACTATGTCAGAACAATGTTAGAGTACAACTGTCTGTGTGTTAGAGCTGTTTTTTTTTTTCATAATTTAGCAACACCGTCTTGATGTGGTTAGCTTAGCATCTCGCTAACGCGACAACGGCCTCCTCACGGTCTCGCACGGTCCACCGGGACCGGCGGGGAGACCGTCCCAGTGGGAGAAGGAGGACGGGAGCCAAGTCGTGCGGGCGACGCGTCGGTCCCATGGGACGTGCCCCCGCGGCCGCGACGGATCCACGCCGTGCGACCTGAGCTCGACGGACCCTCCGCTCCAGTGGCTAACAACATGCTAACTTCCAACACGGTAACACTCAAAGTGCTGGTTCTGGTCCGTGTTCAGCTTGGACTGTTTGTGCTGGCTGTGTGTTATTTTAGTTAAACCTTTATTTAGCTGGTTAGATATGATTGAGACAGTTTACACATCTTTTTTGGATTTAAAGCTGTGAAGCTCTGCGCTGTGAAGCCGGTGTGCGCTCCTCGTAGTACTAAAATAATTAATGATATCAGAGTAACTACTTTGTGACTAGTTGTGACTAGTTGTCCGATTCGTCTGCCATGATTTCTTTCTCAAACTCATTTAACTCCGACCACTGCCATTTTGCTCTTGTTCCTTGGTGAAGCTGTGGTAGCGCGTGTTTTTGTCCGCATAATTTGCTCTGGTTGTTCGCGTCTGCTAGGTCGCCATCTTGCTCGACTTTTCCGCCTTTAGATGTGGTGCGGAAGCCGGTGTTGCTCAATACTGGGGGCGCGTCTGGGAACTATGTATAGAATGATAAAGCTCTGTATTTGTTGTATAACACAATCATTGTTCCACACTTAATCTATTGTATTGATGTTTGGGGGAAAGCGTGTAAAACAATCACAAAGCCTATTTTTGTATTGCAGAAAAGAGCTGTAAGAATTATCACTAGAAAACATTACCGTCATCCATCAAGTACATTATTTTATCAACTGAAGTTATTGAAGTTCCATGATTTGGTAGACTATAATATTTTAACAGTTATGTATAGACCCATTTAGTGTTTGTAAACAAAGACGGCTGCGCGCGCACCGGTGCAACAGAAGACTCCACCCACCCAGGCATTTTACCAAGCATAAAAAAGTTGCGGAGTGAATCTAGCTAATTAATTTCCTCCACCAGCAACAAAATGTCAGGATGTTGCGTATACGGTTGTACAAATAGGTATTTCTAAGGAAGGACTGAAGTTCTCCCGCATACCAAGAGGCAATCGACCATTTCAAAGCCACCGAAGGCAGCTGTCGCTTCAGACCATCAAGTGGGTGGATTGGACCGAGGACTTTATCAAAAATGCACGAGTATGCAGTGCCCATTTTATATCAGGTAAGGTTACTCATCTAGTTTTATTTCACCATAAACCCTGGTTTTGATTAACCATTGTTTTTAAAAACTAGACGCAGTTTATTGCTGTTAAATTCGGTCGGAAAGTTGGCTAGAAGCTAGTTGCTAATAAGCTAGCTCTTAATAAACAAATGCCTCTGTGCTTTATTTTCAGGGGAAATGTCGTTGGATTATCAAAGTCCTGATTTCGTACCTTCTGTGTTTGTGTACACTAAAGGACAGGGATCATGAGCAAAGATGAAAAGGTATGGATAATTTGCTTTGGCCTGTCTTTACTATTTATTTTTTTCTGTTCTGTTGTCATGGTCTTTAGCATACTTTGGTGTAGTGCAGGCTTTGAAATACAGCTCTGTATTAAAAGTAGATGTGTAAATGTTTATTTACTGTGTGTCGCTACATCTTCACATATTTTTATTTTAGGTACCAGAGGAAAAAGACGAGAGATGCTGGTGTGCACAAGTCATCACATCAACCCAGCCCTGGCAGTGTCACTTCAGATCAACAACAAGAATCCAACATGGAACATGACCCTGGTACAAATATATTATGTCCTATCTAACAAACTTTTTAATAAATTGATTGTTTGATTAATTAATTATAGATAGATTTAATATTTCTGAAATACTAGGGCGTCAACCAACATTCTGCTCATATTTTATTCAAACCAGAATGGTTTTCTGGCAGTTCTTACCCCACAATCATGTGTACAGCTAAATATTGTTCACAATTAATCAGCTAAAAAAGAAGTCACAGCACAGGCACATTCTGTGTCAGAGCATAAAGTGTTGCTTCCTGCTTTTCAGTGCATTTGCTTACCGTTTCTTTTCATAACTTTCAGCACAAGAAGATGTAGTCCCGAGGACTGAATATGATGATCTGAACCTGAGGCACTGTCAACTTCAGAATGAATATGCCCACCTGCGTCAGGAGTTTGACACGCTACAGGCTGAACATCAAAAGTTAAAACATAAACTGGAAGGATCTCCGTTTTCTTATTCAACTGTTAAGTGCAATAAATTGTCACCTGTCTAACAATAAACAAACAATTTAATTAAATTATAACCTGTGTATTTCTTCAAAATTGTAAATACAGGTATAATGTGGTTCAAAATTAATCCAAATAATTGAATATGACATCAAAAACAGGCTAGAAGCCTACAAAAAAATTAAGATGTTTAATATAAGATTTATTTAAAACAACAAACATCAGATTATTGGATGACTGCAAAGATCAAGGTAAATAACAGACCACCTATAACATCTACGGTGGTACACAACATAAAGTATAAAAAAATCGGACATTTCGAAGTTCTTTATGCACAAAATCTTTTACACTGATAGGGTGTGTGTTTAGTTTTCAGCAGGACAAATGTTTCCTCACATTTCACCTTTAGTTCATTGGGTGTGAGGTCTCTGGATGATGTGCTAAATAAAACTCAGGTAAATCTAGATGCTCCTCATAGTTGTGGTCAGATGAAGCGGTGTACGTGTCACTATTGTCCAAGCTTGTCATCACTGCACAAACTGGGTCCACAGCCCGCAGTTCTTGGATGTCGTCATCTGTCAGCACTGTTAAAAGAACAAACAAATGTAGTTAGGGTGGTATATTACATCCACATCTTCAAAGGTGAGATGAAAATGTAAACGCAGGGCTCCAGACTGCACTTAGCTGGGTTCTATTTTACCTGTGAAGTTCAGACTGTTAAAAATGATTATAGCCACTTCTCTTTTAATAATGATGAAAAATTAAATGTTTTAGTGGCTCAAACAATTTGTAATTAGGA
This sequence comes from Garcialebias charrua, assembly GCA_038048925.1. Taxonomy (NCBI): domain Eukaryota; kingdom Metazoa; phylum Chordata; class Actinopteri; order Cyprinodontiformes; family Rivulidae; genus Garcialebias; species Garcialebias charrua. Next base: position 41,271 of record JBBPBX010002956.1, read on the forward strand.
GTAGAGGCCAATGTATGTTATATGTTATGTTCTGAATGTTTCCTGACCAAGTTCAGACTTTGATTGTAAATAAATAAACATTTCTGATTTTCATTAGATTTTGTAATTCAAGCCACTGTGACCTCTGGATGAATATTTTGGAATATGTAATGACTAAGTTATCTGAGCAATGCTAATAAAACATTTTACACTGAAAATTATGTAAAATCTAAAATTGCAGTGGCCTAAAACAGAAGCAAATTATGCATATCAGGAACCAAAATTAACTTACCCTGCCATACAGGTGCAGTTTGCTGTGAGAATGTAGTTCTCCACTTTGTTGACGATTACCCAAGCCTCATACATTGTAGTCTTTGCACCTTGTCTCTGACTGGGGAGGACTTTGGACTTTAAAACACAGAAATCTGCGTCCATATCTTTATAACGCACTTCCTGTACATGTCCACAAACAACGTAGTCATACGCATCGAGTGATTTGTATGCTCGTAGCTTTTCTAACTTCACTTACTAACGTCATACTCCCATTCAGTAACTGTACACGGATCAGGAAGCTGATGGCCATTGCTCAAAGTTAACTTATTAAAGTAAGCTTTGCGATCATTTACCGATAACACGCTAGCGTAGCTTGATAATACACTACGAGCCGTCATGCTGCTGTGGCCACGCTGCGCGCGCAGCTGCTTGATGACGTAGGCTGTAAATGGGTCTATAGGGCTCAAAATAAGGCATTACCTTTAAATATTCAAATGCATTTTGTTAAAAGACAAAGTTGTTATAATCTTAAGAGGACAGAGATGTTTGTAAAACCACAATTCAGAACTAGTTTGAAGGGACGTTCTACCTCAATCCAGGGAATTAGATTATGGAATGGCTTGGAGAATGTAGTTAAAAATGCCAAGTCAATGTTTACCATCCATCCATCCATCCATTTTCTTCCGCTTATCCGGGGTCGGGTCGCGGGGGTAGCAGCCTAAGTAGGGAGGCCCAGACTTCCCTCTCCCCAGCCACTTGGAGCAGCTCCTCTGGGGGAATCCCAAGGCGTTCCCAGGCCAGCCGAGAAACATAGTCCCTCCAGCGTGTCCTGGGTCTTCCTCTGGGTCTCCTCCCGGTGGGACATGCCCGGAACACCTCACCAGGGAGGCGTCCAGGAGGCATCCTAACCAGATGCCCGAGCCACCTCAACTGGCTCCTCTCGATGTGGAGAAGCAGCGGCTCTACTCCGAGTCCCTCCCGGATGACTGAGCTTCTCACCCTATCTCTAAGGGAGAGTCCAGACACCCTGCGGAGAAAACTCATTTCAGCCGCTTGTATCCGAGATCTCGTTCTTTCGGTCACAACCCAAAGCTCATGACCATAGATGAGGGTAGGAACGTAGATCGATCGGTAAATTGAGAGCTTTGCCTTTTGACTCAGCTCTCTCTTCACCACGACAGACCGGTACAGCGCCCGCTTCACTGCGGACGCTGCACCTATCCGCCTATCGATCTCACGCTCCAGTTTTCCCTCATTCGTGAACAAGACCCCGAGATACTTAAACTCCTCCACTTGGGGCAGGACCTCCTCCCCGACCTGGAGAAGGCATGCTACCCTTTTCCGGCTCAAGACCATGGCCTCGGATTTGGAGGAACTGATCCTCATCCCGGCCGCATCACATTCAGCTGCAAACCGCTCCAGCGAAAGCTGTAGATCACGAACTGATGAAGCCAATAGGACCACATCATCTGCAAAAAACAGAGAAGAGATTCTAAGGCCACCAAAACGGATCCTCTCAACACCTTGGCTGCGCCTAGAAATTCTGTCCATAAAAGTTATGAACAGAATCGGTGACAAAGGGCAACCTTGGCGGAGTCCAACTCTCACAGGAAACGAGCCCGACTTACTGCCAGCGATGCGGACCAAGCTCTGACACCGGTCGTACAGGGACCTAACAGCCCATATCAAAGGGCCTGGTACCCCATACTCCCGGAGTACCCCCCACAGAACCCCCCGAGGGACGCGGTCGAATGCCTTTTCCAAGTCCACAAAGCACATGTAAACTGGTTGGGCAAACTCCCACGCACCCTCCAGGACCCTGTTGAGGGTGTAGAGCTGGTCTAGTGTTCCACGACCAGGACGAAAACCACACTGCTCCTCCTGAATCCGAGGTTCGACTATCCGACGGACCCTCCTCTCCAGAACCCCTGAATAGACCTTACCAGGGAGGCTTAAGAGTGTGATCCCTCTATAGTTGGAACACACCCTACGGTCCCCCTTTTTGAATAGGGGAACCACCACCCCAGTCTGCCAATCCAAGGGAACTGCCCCCGATGTCCACGCGATATTGCAGAGTCGCGTAAGCCAACACAACCCCACAACATCCAGAGCCCTAAGGAACTCAGGACGAATCTCATCCACCCCCGGAGCCTTGCCACCGCGGAGCTTTTTAACCACCTCGGCGACCTCAGCACCAGAGATTGGAGAGCCCGACCCAAAGTCCCCAGGCTCCGCTTCCTCAGTGGAAGACGTGCCAGTAGGATTGAGGAGGTCTTCGAAGTATTCCGCCCACCGACTCACAACATCCCGAGTTGAGGTCAACAGCACGCCATCCCCACCATAAATGGTGTTGGTCGCGTACCGCTTTCCCCCCCTGAGACGCCGGATGGTGGACCAGAATCGCCTCGAAGCCGTACGGAAGTCATTCTCCATGGCCTCTCCGAACTCCTCCCACGCCCGAGTTTTTGCCTCAGCAACCACCCGAGCCGCATGCCGCTTGGACTGCCGGTACCTATCTGCTGCTTCCGGGGTCCCACAGGCCAAAAAGGCCCAATAGGACTCCTTCTTCAGCTTGACAGCATCCCTCACCGCTGGCGTCCACCACCGGGTTCGAGGATTGCCACCACGACAGGCACCAACAACCTTGCGGCCACAACTCCGATAAGCTGCCTCGACAATAGAGGCGCGGAACATGGCCCACTCGGGCTCAATGTCCCCCGCCTCCCTCGGAACGTGTTCAAAGCTCTCCCGGAGGTGGGAGTTAAAGCTCCGTCTTACGGGAGACTCTGCCAGACGTTCCCAGCAGACCCTCACAATACGTTTGGGTCTGCCAGGTCTGACCGGCATCCTCCCCCACCATCGGAGCCAACTCACCACCAGGTAGTGGTCAGTTGACAGCTCCGCCCCTCTCTTCACCCGAGTGTCCAGGACATGCGGCCGCAGATCAGATGAGACGACAACAAAGTCGATCATCGAACTGCGACCTAGGGTGTCCTGGTGCCAAGAGCACATATGGACACCCTTATGCCTGAACATGGTGTTTGTTATGGACAATCCATGACGAGCACAGAAGTCCAACAACAGAACACCACTCGGGTTCAGATCAGGGGGGCCGTTCCTCCCAACCACACCCCTCCAGGTCTCACTGTCATTGCCCACGTGAGCGTTGAAGTCCCCCAGCAGAACAAGGGAGTCCCCAGGAGGCGCACCCTCCAATACCCCCTCCAAGGACTCCAAAAAGGGTGGGTAATCTGCGCTGCCGTTTGGCGCATAGGCACAAACAACAGTCAGAGCCCGTCCCCCCACACGTAGGCGAAGGGAGGCTACCCTCTCGTTCACCGGGGTGAACCCCAACGTACAGGCACCAAGATGGGGGGCAACAAGTATGCCCACTCCTGCTCGGCGCCTCTCACCAGGGGCAACTCCAGAGTGGAAGAGTGTCCAACCCCTCTCAAGGAAACTGGTTCCAGAGCCAGAGCCATGCGTTGAGGTGAGTCCGACTATTGCTAGCCGGAACCTCTCAACCTCACACACTAGCTCAGGCTCCTTCCCTACCAGAGAGGTGACATTCCATGTCCCAATGGCCAGCTTCTGTAGCCGAGGATCAGAGCGCAAGGGTCCCCGCCCTCGGCCACCACCCATTCCACAATGCACCCGTTTACAAGGTTTACATTTAAGAAAATGATCAAAACGAATGTGTTAAAAATATATATATATGAAATGACGTAATGTGTATTGTATTAGTTAGAAAATTAGAAAGAGTTAGTCATTTTGTACTGTTGGTTGAAGATTATTATTGTTTAATCTGATTGTTCGAAAAAAGGGGCAGATATAATAAGATTTATTCTTCTTTCAGCTACCTTTCATTTTTTTATATTTTGTACATTATCATTTATGGGATTGTCTTGTATTGTTTCTTTTGTTAAAAAAAATGAACAAATTTAATAAACAAACATACCACAGCTGACCTAAAACAGAGCCTTGTGGTTTCCCACTTTCTACTGTGCTGATTCAATGAGTGAAGGCTCCAGTATAGCTCTGCGTACGGACGTACGCGTGTCCGTACGCGCGTACTGTATGCAGACAGTTCAGCCCCACATCCCAGCGTACATTCTCGCGTTTTCGCACCAAATTCTTGATGTCATTTTGCAGCTGCAGCGCAGAGCGTTTACCTACGGGACAAATTGAGGTCGCTGATTGGTCATTTGCTGACACGCCTACTGCATTGATTGACAGGTGGGAAGAAGAAAAAAAATAGAGAGCTGGCAGCTCCAGCCGCAGTGGTGTTCTGTGTTTATATGTTAATAAAAAGTAAAAAACAAACAAAAAAAACCGGAGTGCTGGTCCTGCAGCCCACACATCAGAGCAGCACACCAGGAAATCTCCAGAACCTCCCACAGACACGCTGGACCCGAGTTTAATTCGCTCGTGACAAATTCATTCATTTCTCATCATTTCAGCCATGGAGTCAACGAAGGAGGAAGCGATCACTGCCTTTTGGCAAAAACAAAACAAAAGTCCAGATCAAGGATGAAGAAGGGGAATTTAATACATTTGTGTCACGTACAAAACAGTCCGGCGCCGGGCAGTTTATTGTGCAACAACGCGTTTGCGTACGCAGTCGTAAAATTTGAGCTTTGCGTGTACATGCCCTGCGGGGCTACGCTGTTCCTACGGCGTACAGCTACGTATGGACGTACGCAGAACTATACTGGGGGCTTTAGAGTTAACGTAGTATTTTTTATTTATTTTTTAAACATAATTTTATTTTCAATTTATATGCCTTCTTTTAAAGTGAAACTGAACACAGGTTGAGACGGTAACTCCTCTCCCAGACCAAATTCAAAATTTCCCTCAAAATGGGCGTGTCGAGAGTCAAGTAGGGGAGGAGGTTGGGGTTGTCCTGTGTTCACACGCCCCCTCTAGTGGTAAACTCCCCACCCCTCCCCAAGGTTAGATTTCAAAATGGCGGATAGTCGCGTCTTCAGTAAGTAAATACCTAAACTTTTACCAAAATAACTGTTGTAAAATGTTGTTGCATGTATTTAATCACACACACACAGCTGAAGCGTATGCTTCTGAACACAGAACACATTAAAAACCTGTGTTTAGCTGCATGGCATGCGGTGTACGGCTGTGTTTTTGTCATTGTTTGGATCACAAGTGTTTTAGGCCAGCTGCAGTGACTTTAATTCGCCACATCTTATTACTTAGCACATTACAAAAGTAACGTTTCATAATAAATTTTATTTTAAAATATTGATTTCTTCTACCCTCGTTTTGTTTGACGCTTTGGCTTATTTTTGTTATGCAACCTAGAACTAAACACACGTTGTTTTTTGAATTGACTATAAATTAGCACTAAACAGTGGTCAAAAATATTATTTGGTTTCCAAAGATCCTTGTTTAGAAACATTCTATAACCTTGTATGATAAATATTTGTTAGGACTGTATACAGTATTTGTTTAAGCTATGTGTCAGCTAATCCAAACTGGGCACAGCACAGCTGGTAAGATTTATGAGAAATGTTTTTTTAATGCAAACCAAACAAATTGCAATGAATTTAACAATACAGTACGGTGTATCCTTTCAAATGTTTTTTCAGAGAACTGTGATGACTCAAGCACCCATGCAGCAGCCACGCAGAGTAATTGCAGCCAGGATTACTTTAACCCAGACGATCCCATGATTATGCAGAGAGTCTCGGCCAGAGCTGCTTCATCTCCTGAGACCTGTATCCACGACAATGTTGGTACAGCTGAGACCCTGGTGTTTGTTTCTGGCTGGCAGGTGCAGCATCCTGAAGGTGGTTGGGATTCCTAATTCTGCGTTCCATTGCATCCATACAGAGGAGCTGGAGGTGGTGTCCCGTGTGACACGACACAGAACCTTTTGTTGTTTTGAATTAATGGAGAAATGTAATCAAATCTGAAAAAAATCGATATAACAAGAATTTCATATAGTAAACAACACACATAAACATACTTAGTATGCTTTTTTCAAGTCAGTAGCTTAAAGAAATAGTTTTTTACATTTTTCCTGCTACATGCCGAAGTACAGTGATTTCTGTAGTAATTTTCTGGACGCACTTTTATGACGCAATTAAGACCTCCTTTGCTATCTTACAATAACACTGAAGCTATAAACCCATCATTACTGTCCTCTTGTCTGTCATTTAAAACTTCAAGATGGCGGCTGAGCAGAGTGGACGTTTGTAGTCGGGCTCCTGCCAGTACCTCCAAAAGGAGTATTTGGAGAGCTTGTACTCGCAGTTTTTAGCGCTGGATGTGCAGAGAGGAGCTCTGAAGGAGCTGCGGAACTTGGACTGGAGCATGCGATCCAGAGTTATGGATCTACAAGCCAACATGTCCGTGAGTTTTTGCCGAGAGTTAGCCAAGCGTAGCTACCGGGCTAATCAAAGCTAACCGGGCTAATCAAAGCTAACCGAGCTGGGTCACCGTAACCGGGTGCCGTAGCTGCGGAGCTGCGGGCTTCGTTAACAAATAAACCGGAAAAATACGCTGGTTGTTACGAAGAAACGCGGGCCGGCACGCTGGAGGTGCTTTGTTGCAGCGAAAGAAAACAACAAAGCTGGGAGTGGTGGCTTCAGACTACAAGCTAACGCTAGCCATGTGCTGCTGATAAAGGCTAATGCGGAAAAACACCACGGAGTTGGGACTGTTGCTACAGGCTGGCGTGAGAGCCGAAAGCCGTGAACGCCACCTCGGGCTTCGAGCTGATCCGAGAGCCACGAGTGGGCCGTGAACCGTGGACGCCACCTTCGAGCTGAGCCGAGCGCCGTGAGCCGTGGACGCCACCTGGGGCTTCGAGCTGAGCCGTGCGCCGTGGGCGAGCCAGGGGATTGCTGCAGGCTGCTGAAACGTGAGTTCTGAACTAACTGCTGATCTGAAGCAGAGCAACGATCGAGTAGCTGTTGGACGGGAAGCAAGCTGATTACTGTTGGACATGAGCAGAGCAGCGAGCGAATTGCTGCGGATGGGAGCAGAGCAGCGAACGAGTTGCTGCGGACGTGAGCAGATCGGCGAGCGAGTTGCTGTGGAACAGTGATTTTCTGTATCCAGATCAGAAGAAGCAGGCGTGATGAGTCCTAGTAAAAAAAATAAATCGGAGCAGCAGAAACAGGAGTCGGCGAGTAAAAAATCGGTGGATAAAAATTTGGAGTTAATGGAGGAATTGAAAAATGCAGTAAACGTTCTCACTGCGGAAGTTGCAAGTTTGAGAGCTGATCAAAAAAACTTTAATCAACTGGTTGAGGAGATGAAACTAATGAAAGCTCAGGAGGTCATCAGAGAAGAACGATTAGCTCAATTGGAACAAAAGTGTGAGGACATGGAACAATACATAAGAGGCGAAAACATGGTCATTTCTGGACTTGAGCTTAAACGCTGGTCAGCGGCTGATGTAACCAAAGGCGTTAACACGAGTGAAGGAGGACGACCAGAACAACTGCAGTCTCTGGAGAATCAGGTAGTCACTTTCTTAAGTGACAAAGGCATTGACATTAAACGTGATGACATTTCCACCTGTTACACACTGCCCAATAGAGCTAACAAACTTAAACCGTCAGTAGTCGTGAGATTCATTGGAAGGAATCAAAGAAACAGGGTAATGATGCAGTCAAAGAAACTCGCAAAAACTATGGTCTTCATGAATGAACACCTAACTAAAAAAAACGCAAACATTGCACATGCAGCAAGGTTGTTGAAAAAGGAGGAAAAAATAAAAAAAACTTGGACAAGAAACGGAAACATCTGGATCAAAGTAGATGAAAATTCTCATCCTAAAATAATAAAAGAACTGAAAGACTTAGAAACATTCAAATGAGCTCAAAAATGACAAATCACCAATCACTATCACATGTTCATACACAAAATTAACAGAAATGAACAAACAAACAAATAGATTAAAACATGACAGCAACAAACGAAGACTCAGAATTCAAAATATATAATGTTGAAGATATGGTTGATGCAAACTTTTATCCTGCTATAAAAGACTGTGAATACTATAATGAAGAAAAGTTTAATAACATCAATATAACAAATGGAGATCTCTCTATTATTCACATCAATAGTAGAAGTATAAATGCAAATATATCCAAAATAACAGATTATTTAAAACAGTTAAACAGAACTTTTACATTAATAGCACTGTCAGAGACATGGCTTAATGATGAAAACAAAAATAATGTTCACATCGAAGGATATGAATTATATCATTTAAACAGAAACAATAAAAAAGGTGGTGGAGTAGCTCTATTTGTCAAAAATGAAATAAAGTGTAGAATAATTAAAGAAATGTCAATAATTGTTGACAATCTTATGGAAATAATAACAATAGAAATATTAAACGAAAATGCTAAAAACATATCCATAAGTTGTGTATATCGATCACCAGGATCAAATATAGAAATATTCACCGATAAAATCATACAACTACTGGAAAAGAGTTTAAATAAAAAAGTTTTCTTGTGCGGAGACTTTAATATTGACCTGGGAAATAAAACAGATTCAAATAACATCAGCACATTTCTAAATTCAATGTATAGTTTAAATCTTTATCCGTTAATATCAAAACCAACAAGAATTACAACTCATAGTGCTACGATAATTGACAACATTTTCACAAATATAACAAATGGGGATATGACAGGTGGTATCTTAACAACTGATTTAAGTGATCATTTACCAGTTTTCACTATCTACAGAAATGATCAAAATGTTACAAAAGAAGTTACAATTAAGAAAAAAATAATAAACACATCAAAAAAAGCTATGGATCAATTAAAAGATGATTTACAGAAGCAAAACTGGAAGGACGTGTATATTGATGATGTTAACAGATCATATGATGAATTTATGAACATTTTAGAAGCTCTGTATGAAAAGAATTGTGTGCAAAGAAATCGTAGAAAAAGAAATATTGTTGACCAACCTTGGATGACTAAAGGGTTGAGAAATGCTTGTAAAAAAAAAAATAACTTGTATTTATGTTTCTTAAAAACGAGAACACAACAAGCTGAAGAAAAATATAAAAAATATAAAAATAAATTGGTAATGATTATAAGAAGATGCAAGAAAGAATACTATAGTGATTTATTAAACAAGAGCAATGGTGACACTAAAACAACATGGCGAGTAATAAATGATGTTCTAAAAAGTCATAAAGCAAAAACGAACATTGCAAAATATTTTGTGAAAGATGACAAAGAAATACATGATGAGAATGATATCGTAAATGAATTTAATCAATATTTTGTAAATATTGGATCAAGCCTTGCAGCTAAAATACCAAAAGTAGATAATAAGGTGTGTCATTCAATTAAAAGTTGCACCAACAGTATTTTTCTTAGTGGAACTAACAAAGAGGAAATTATGAAAATGGTAAAAAATCTCTCAGACAAGAGATCAAAAGACTGGGTGGACATGGATATGATGTTCGTAAAGGAAATAATAAGTTATGTTATTGAACCGTTTACATATATATGCAATTTATCTTTTTCAACAGGAATATTTCCAGATAACATGAAAGTAGCAAAGGTAATTCCTCTTTTTAAAAATGGTGATAAATGTGTATTCAATAATTATAGGCCAATATCCTTATTACCACAGTTCTCAAAGATTCTAGAAAAACTATTTGTGTCCAGATTGGATCAATTTATTGATAAACAAAACATTTTAAGTAGCAGTCAATATGGGTTTAGAGAAAAAAACTCTACGTCAATGGCTCTCATGGATTTAATGGAACAAATAACTAATGCTGTCGATCATAAACAGTACTGTGTTAGTGTTTTTGTTGATCTAAAAAAAGCATTTGATACCATTGACCACACCATTCTCCTTGAAAAACTAAATAAATATGGTATTAGAGGACCAGCATTACAGTGGGTATCTAGCTATTTGAAGGACAGGAAACAGTTTGTGCAAATAAATGATGTTAGATCTGACCTCCGTGATATCACTTGTGGAGTTCCTCAGGGTTCTGTGCTTGGACCAAAGTTGTTTATTTTATATGTGAATGACTTGGTAAATGTGTCAGCACTACTTAAATGTGTTCTTTTTGCCGATGACACCACTTTTTTCAGTTCGGGTAATAGGGGTGGGCCATATCGTCTTGTTTACGATAATACCGGTGGATTTTTTGACACCGGTGAAAAAAATGATATCGCGGCATCCTATGATGACGTCATTTGACTGCATCTAACCTGCGCAGCACTGAGCCATGTGTGTGCGTTGCGTGTTTTTACTGAGGATGCGCGCTCTTGATCAGCTCTTGATAATGAACAGATGCTGCAGAAACGAGGAAAGGAACCCGAACTCCTCCCAGCAGCCACTCTGTGTGCTGAACCACCGCGCGCGCACACATCCCCCGGAGCGCACACACACACACAAACACCGGAGCTCGCGCTGCTGCTGGGAACATGAAGGAACTTGGCACCGCGCTCCTCCACTCTTGAAAGTCCACAAGAGTGTCGCGGAACTACCTCCCGATTTAATTCCTAAAAATGGAGCAACTTCTGTTGTTTGGAATTACTTCGGTTATAAAAAAGAAGATGTGAATCAGACGACCATGTTCTGCAAGTCATGCAAGCACGTTGTTTCGGGTAAGGGAGGAAACATGTCGAATTTGTTTAGCCATTAATTAAAGCACAAACATCCTGCGCACTACGAAAACTTCTTAATTCTAAAGAAAATGTGCTTTTTGTTTTACTATCTCTCTTAACTGCACATTCTTCCTGTTTAAAAGATGTGGATAAAACTATTTCTTCAAAGATATTGTTCTACAAACAGATCAAGAATTGTTAACATACTTGAAGTTTACAAAAAAAGTTATTCTTTTTGCACTTGGTAGCTGATTCAAACTGTCAGCCAATTTTTTTAA
>JBBPBX010002956.1:53226-86050 GCA_038048925.1 Garcialebias charrua
GTGCGTTGCGTGTTTTTACTGAGGATGCGCGCTCTTGATCAGCTCTTGATAATGAACAGATGCTGCAGAAACGAGGAAAGGAACCCGAACTCCTCCCAGCAGCCACTCTGTGTGCTGAACCACCGCGCGCGCACACATCCCCCGGAGCGCACACACACACACAAACACCGGAGCTCGCGCTGCTGCTGGGAACATGAAGGAACTTGGCACCGCGCTCCTCCACTCTTGAAAGTCCACAAGAGTGTCGCGGAACTACCTCCCGATTTAATTCCTAAAAATGGAGCAACTTCTGTTGTTTGGAATTACTTCGGTTATAAAAAAGAAGATGTGAATCAGACGACCATGTTCTGCAAGTCATGCAAGCACGTTGTTTCGGGTAAGGGAGGAAACATGTCGAATTTGTTTAGCCATTAATTAAAGCACAAACATCCTGCGCACTACGAAAACTTCTTAATTCTAAAGAAAATGTGCTTTTTGTTTTACTATCTCTCTTAACTGCACATTCTTCCTGTTTAAAAGATGTGGATAAAACTATTTCTTCAAAGATATTGTTCTACAAACAGATCAAGAATTGTTAACATACTTGAAGTTTACAAAAAAAGTTATTCTTTTTGCACTTGGTAGCTGATTCAAACTGTCAGCCAATTTTTTTAAATATATTTATTTATTTTGCTTGTTACCGTAAATATGATATTTTTTTTTGTATTCTGGTGACTGTTTATGAAAAGTCATTTTGAAATTACACATTTGTTTGGTTGATTCAGTAAAAGGAGAAAATGTGAAATATCGTCTGATATCGTTATCGGGGTATTTCAAAAAATATATCGTGATATCATTTTTTGGCAATATCGCCCACCCCTATCGGGTAATGACATAAAACAGATTTTGGATATGATGAAAACAGAATTTATAAAAATACAAACTTGGTTTAAATTAAACAAATTATCTTTGAATTTAGATAAAACTAACTACATGATTTTCAGTAACAAAAAGGGAATTGTTGATGACGATCCATTTGAAATTGAAGATGTTGTGATCTGTAAAGTGAGTGAAGTGAAGTTTCTGGGTGTTATCATTGATGACAAACTGACATGGAAACATCATGTAAATTCTATTAAAAAAAAACTAGCTAGAGCAATTGCAGTACTGTATAAAGTCAGGGATTTTTTAATTGATAAAGCTTTACATATGTTGTATAACACAATCATTGCTCCACATTTAATCTATTGTATTGAGGTTTGGGGAAAAGCATGCAAAACTATTACAAAGCCTGTTTTTATTTTACAAAAGAGAGCTGTAAGAGTAATCACCAGAAAACATTTCACTCACCCTTCAAACACCTTGTTTATTCAACTAAACTTATTGAAATTCCAGGAATTGGTAGAATATAGTATTTTATCAATTATGTATAGGGCTCATAATAACACATTACCTTTAAATATCCAAAGAAATTTTATAAAAAGACAAAGTTATTACAATCTCAAAGGGACAGAGATATTCATCAAACCACAATTCAGAACCAGCTTAAAAGGACGGTCTACCTCAATTCAGGGAATTCGATTGTGGAATGCTCTGGAGAGTGATGTTAAAAATGAAAAATCAATGTATACATTTAAGAAAAAGGTCAAAAAGGACTTGCTCAAAAACTATATATGATGTAATCTTGCATGTTTGTGTATTACAATTATGTTGTACTTATGATGTACGGTACGTTTGTGTATTACAGTTAGAAAAATTAAGTAGAATTATTCATTTTTGTGATGAATTTGTGTATTACAATTAGGAAAATTAAGTAGAATTATTCATTTTGTGAACATCTTGATGTTGTGCCATCTTTTAGTTTGTGTATTTCAATTAGAAAAATTAAGAAGAATTAAGTAGAATTATTCATTTTATGATCTAGTTTGTGTATTACAGTTAGGAAAATTAATTAAAAAAAAAATAGGAAAATTAAATAAAATTATAAAAAAATAAAATAAAATAAAAAAAAATAAATAAAAAAATTAGAATTAGAAAATTAATTAGAATTATGGGTGATGTAGTTTGTGTATTACAGTTAGAAATATTAAGTAGAATTATTCATTTTGTGACCTAGTTTATGTATTACAGTTAGGAAAATTAAGTAGAATTATTCATTTTGTGATGTACTGTAGTTTGTGTATTACAGTTAGGAAAATAGGTAGAACTATTCATTCTGTGATGTTGCTTGAAAGTTATCATTGGTTGAACAAACTGTGAAATAGGGGCAGATATAATAAGATTTCATCTTCTTTCTGCTCCCTTCATTTTATCCTACTTGTAATCTTGTATCTGATGAAACTGTCTTGTATTTGTGGCAGGATGTCCCTACGGACATTGAACGCACCACATGAGTGCGGGATGTGATTGGGTCCAAGGCTGGCTTCCGGTATAAAAAGGGCCAGGCTTCAGTGGTTGACTTCACGTCATCCGCCTTCCGGTTCAGACCCTGGCGTCTGCTGGCTGGGTCGCGCCAGCGTAACTGAATGTGCGCTTTAAGGTCGCCGTGATCTACTGTTCCACGACCAAATGTACAAGCCTCCTGCTTCCCTCTACTGTTGAGGTGGAGCTCGTGGTGAGTAAAGCGCTAGTTCGTCTTTCTGTTTTATGTTCAGCTTTTAATTCTAATCTTTGTTTATTAGCTGCTGCTGTTTGTCCTTTGGCGACCGTCCTGTTCCCTGTTTGTTCGTGGCCGTGTGACTGTGCTGTGGTCCGGATTGATTGTCCCGACTGGTTCTGCTCCCCTTCCGGGTCGTCCCTTGCCTGCCTGCTGGTCCTGGGACTGTTTGGGGCCCGCTGTCTGGACGGCGTGGCGTGGGTCACGTCACGCGTCCTGCGGGCCGAGCTGAAGCCGACTGATGCCAGCTCAACCATTCACACAGGTCAGGTGTCGGTTGGAGTGGCGTCTCCAGGTGCAGCGGATTACACCAGGGTGGACTCTGGAACTACTGAGAGGGACTGTGTGTGGGGTTTTTCCCTTTTAACATATTTTGTATTGTACTGTATTTCTGAATTGCACTTTTATTCTGAACTGAACTTTTAACTGCCTTTTTTAAACTGTAAATATTTTAAATAGGATTTTAATTAATTAAACTACTGTGCAATTTAAGGTGTGTGTGCGTGAAATTGTCTCAAGCCTCATCTGCAACAGGTCTACGTGCCTGAAGGGTAATTTTTAGTAAAGTTTTTAACCAAAATCACTTTCTTTTATTAAAGATTATTTTTTAAACTAGATTATTTATTTTTTTAAACTAAAGTTCCTATTTTTAATCATACCCGTCCGGCTACATTTGGCGTTGCTGGTACTTCTTGCAGTTTGAGGCTGGGACTCTTTCACAATTTTATTTTTTTGTGATCAAGCAGTAATAGTTTTTTTGTATGGTGTGATAAGGACAAACAGCAGCAGTTGACCTGTTTTTAGCTTGTAATTTGTAGTAATTGAGGAGGAGCTGCTGTAATTGGGGACCCTGGTTGATCAATTAAGCGCTGATGAGAAGCTGTGTGCAGAGCGTTCACCTTCCACCTCTAACTCCAGTGCTGAGCCGTCTGCAGTTCTAACTCCACATGGCCCAAGTAACTGAAGGTTACCAGCATAGTGTGTAAGTGTCCTATGTCTAGGGGATGGATGGGGATTAGTGTGAGCAGGTGGGTTGGGGAGGTGCAGGCGTATGCACAGGGCTGGAGTAATTCTCTGCCTCCAGCGCCCAGTTTTTAGTCTGTTGTGCATGATGGGTCACCAGCTATTGCTAGCTCTCTCAATTAGGGACCACCAGCATGCCTCTATTGTGGCATAGGTCCTGGTTTTTGAGTGGCTCAGGACTGGATGAGTAATTTCACTAGGTCAAAACCAGATGACGTTTTATTCATGTATTTTTCTTTTCTCTCCCAACTAGATCAGCATGCTTCTATTGTAGCTGGTTCTGGTTGCGAGTGGGTTTCATACAGTGTTAGAGCCGGCCTCCTCTGAGCTAGAGAGTGTGTTGGTGATGATTTATGTTTTTTTTTCAAATAGAGACCAGCGTACCTCTATTGTGGTGCAGGTCCTGGGTAAGGAGTGGTGTTTTCTAGATACGAGTTGGCCAATCCAATTAGACCAGCATGCCTCTACCGTGGCGCTGGTTGCGGGTGGCTCTCGGGGTTTAGAGTACCGGGTCCGCTGTGTTCCGACCCTGGTGGCAAGCTGGGTCATCGACGGGACGTCGATCCAGTTTGCGGGGGTGAATGTGGCAGGATGTCCCTACGGACATTGAACGCACCACATGAGTGCGGGATGTGATTGGGTCCAAGGCTGGCTTCCGGTATAAAAAGGGCCAGGCTTCAGTGGTTGACTTCACGTCATCCGCCTTCCGGTTCAGACCCTGGCGTCTGCTGGCTGGGTCGCGCCAGCGTAACTGAATGTGCGCTTTAAGGTCGCCGTGATCTACTGTTCCACGACCAAATGTACAAGCCTCCTGCTTCCCTCTACTGTTGAGGTGGAGCTCGTGGTGAGTAAAGCGCTAGTTCGTCTTTCTGTTTTATGTTCAGCTTTTAATTCTAATCTTTGTTTATTAGCTGCTGCTGTTTGTCCTTTGGCGACCGTCCTGTTCCCTGTTTGTTCGTGGCCGTGTGACTGTGCTGTGGTCCGGATTGATTGTCCCGACTGGTTCTGCTCCCCTTCCGGGTCGTCCCTTGCCTGCCTGCTGGTCCTGGGACTGTTTGGGGCCCGCTGTCTGGACGGCGTGGCGTGGGTCACGTCACGCGTCCTGCGGGCCGAGCTGAAGCCGACTGATGCCAGCTCAACCATTCACACAGGTCAGGTGTCGGTTGGAGTGGCGTCTCCAGGTGCAGCGGATTACACCAGGGTGGACTCTGGAACTACTGAGAGGGACTGTGTGTGGGGTTTTTCCCTTTTAACATATTTTGTATTGTATTGTATTTCTGAATTGCACTTTTATTCTGAACTGAACTTTAACTGCCTTTTTTAAACTGTAAATATTTTAAATAGGATTTTAATTAATTAAACTACTGTGCAATTTAAGGTGTGTGTGCGTGAAATTGTCTCAAGCCTCATCTGCAACAGGTCTACGTGCCTGAAGGGTAATTTTTAGTAAAGTTTTTAACCAAAATCACTTTCTTTTATTAAAGATTATTTTTTAAACTAGATTATTTATTTTTTTAAACTAAAGTTCCTATTTTTAATCATACCCGTCCGGCTACATATTGTTCTTTTAAAATGAATGAATAAACATCAAATCAAATCAAATCAAATCAAATTTAAAATGGAAGCAGAAGACTTTTTTGAATCTGAAGGATATCACTTTAGTTTGTCAAAAACAGTTTGGTGATTTAGTGCATTAATGGGCATTTCTATCCTGGAAATACGAATAGCCGTGCGTTAGCCGCCGCATGCTAACGTTAGCATGCTAGCGCCGTATGCTAACGTTAGCATGCTAGCGCCGTATGCTAACGTGGAAGTGGGGGTGTTGAAAATGTCCTGAAACAGTTACCAATGTCTTGTTAAGCTCTGTCTTCCCCAGAACATAGTAGGATCTAAAATGATTTTTAAAGATGAAGGAGCAAGTTGAAACATGCTGTCTCCCTCCTTGCTAGCAGGCTCTGGGAGCTGCCTGGCTAACTAACTACGGTGGCCCTACACGGCCAAAATTCTACAGCGGCCGAATGCACAGGAGCGGTAAAAATACAATATAAAATTTAAAAAAAGTTTTAAAATCGATTTTGGGGCTTTTAGAATCGATTCTGAATCGCCAGGACTAAGAATCTTGATTCTTTAAAAAATAGATTTTTTTTGCTGCATCCCTAATTGCTACACACTGAAACCTTTTTGTCCACAACTAGATACACACACTAATATTACTGTATGAGGGACGACTCGTTGCACTGCCTACGTCATATTCAGGGGACGGAGAGCAGGCAGGAGGAGGGGGGTCAAAAACACCAGATGAGAATTTTTTCACTTTGCAAAGTCTAAATTTGAGTTAGGATGACATTTTTGACTTGTGAAAATTTCTCAACAGCTTATTTTATGCTTTTCATTAGACTACTATTAGCTTAAAAACACTTTTCATTTCTCCTTTAACTTACTGTTAATAAAATGAATCATAAACAACTAGTTTTTGTAATCAATTTCTTTCTTTCTTTATTTTTTGCCTCATGCATGAGGACAAATCTGGGACACGATGCAGCGGTCGATTTCCCACTCACTCCATCCCGACCCTGGATATTTGCAGTCCTGAAAAGAGAAAAGATCAAAAGTTTAATCTGAGTAAATGTAACATTTTAATGGAGAGAAATGTTGATTCAAAATTTCACAGTGTCAACAAATCCCCAAAATGTTGGGACAGGTAGCAATGAACAAATAAACAAGAATTAATGGTACATAAACTTTTTTTAGGTGAGGGACGAGACAAAGCGCAGCCCACAAGACCCCTTATGATGAGTAATATAAATGGAAACAATGTTCCCTCGCCCGGACGCGGGTCACCGGGGCCCCACTCTGGAGCCAGGCCCGGAGGAGGGGCACGTTGGCGAGCGCCTGGTGGCCGGGCTTTCACCCATGGAGCTCGGCCGGGCACAGCCCGAAGAGGAGACGTGGGTCCCCCTTCCCATAGGCTCACCACCTGTGGGAGGGGCCAAAGGGGTCGGGTGCATTGTGGAATGGGTGGTGGCCGAGGGCGGGGACCCTGGCGGTCTGATCCTCGGCTACAGAAGCTGGCCATTGGGACATGGAATGTCACCTCTCTGGTGGGGAAGGAGCCTGAGCTAGTGTGTGAGGTTGAGAGGTTCCGGCTAGAAATAGTCGGACTCACCTCAACGCATGGCTCTGGCTCTGGAACCAGTTTCCTTGAGAGGGGTTGGACACTCTTCCACTCTGGAGTTGCCCCTGGTGAGAGGCGCCGAGCAGGAGTGGGCATACTTGTTGCCCCCCATCTCGGTGCCTGTACGTTGGGGTTCACCCCGGTGAACGAGAGGGTAGCCTCCCTTCGCCTACGTGTGGGGGGACGGGCTCTGACTGTTGTTTGTGCCTATGCGCCGAACGGCAGCGCAGATTACCCACCCTTTTTGGAGTCCTTGGAGGGGGTATTGGAGGGTGCGCCTCCTGGGGACTCCCTTGTTCTGCTGAACCCGAGTGGTGTTCTGTTGTTGGACTTCTGTGCTCGTCATGGATTGTCCATAACGAACACCATGTTCAGGCATAAGGGTGTCCATATGTGCTCTTGGCACCAGGACACCCTAGGTCGTAGTTCAATGATCGACTTTGTTGTCGTCTCATCTGATCTGCGGCCGCATGTCCTGGACACTCGGGTGAAGAGAGGGGCGGAGCTGTCAACTGACCACTACCTGGTGGTGAGTTGGCTCCGATGGTGGGGGAGGATGCCGGTCAGACCTGGCAGACCCAAACGTATTGTGAGGGTCTGCTGGGAACGTCTGGCAGAGTCTCCCGTAAGACGGAGCTTTAACTCCCACCTCCGGGAGAGCTTTGAACACGTTCCGAGGGAGGCGGGGGACATTGAGCCCGAGTGGGCCATGTTTCGCGCCTCTATTGTCGAGGCAGCTTATCGGAGTTGTGGCCGCAAGGTTGTTGGTGCCTGTCGTGGTGGCAACCCTCGAACCCGGTGGTGGACACCGGCGGTGAGGGATGCTGTCAAGCTGAAGAAGGAGTCCTATTGGGCCTTTTTGGCCTGTGGGACCCCGGAAGCAGCAGATAGGTACCGGCAGTCCAAGCGGCATGCGGCTCGGGTGGTTGCTGAGGCAAAAACTCGGGCGTGGGAGGAGTTCGGAGAGGCCATGGAGAATGACTTCCGTACGGCTTCGAGGCGATTCTGGTCCACCATCCGGCGTCTCAGGGGGGGAAAGCGGTACGCGACCAACACCATTTATGGTGGGGATGGCGTGCTGTTGACCTCAACTCGGGATGTTGTGAGTCGGTGGGCGGAATACTTCGAAGACCTCCTCAATCCTACTGGCACGTCTTCCACTGAGGAAGCGGAGCCTGGGGACTTTGGATCGGGCTCTCCAATCTCTGGTGCGGAGGTCGCCGAGGTGGTTAAAAAGCTCCGCGGTGGCAAGGCTCCGGGGGTGGATGAGATTCGTCCTGAGTTCCTTAGGGCTCTGGATGTTGTGGGGTTGTGTTGGCTTACGCGACTCTGCAATATCGCGTGGACATCGGGGGCAGTTCCCTTGGATTGGCAGACTGGGGTGGTGGTTCCCCTATTCAAAAAGGGGGACCGTAGGGTGTGTTCCAACTATAGAGGGATCACACTCTTAAGCCTCCCTGGTAAGGTCTATTCAGGGGTTCTGGAGAGGAGGGTCCGTCGGATAGTCGAACCTCGGATTCAGGAGGAGCAGTGTGGTTTTCGTCCTGGTCGTGGAACACTAGACCAGCTCTACACCCTCAACAGGGTCCTGGAGGGTGCGTGGGAGTTTGCCCAACCAGTTTACATGTGCTTTGTAGACTTGGAAAAGGCATTCGACCGCGTCCCTCGGGGGGTTCTGTGGCGGGTACTCCGGGAGTATGGGGTACCAGGCCCATTGATATGGGCTGTTAGGTCCCTGTACGACCGGTGTCAGAGCTTGGTCCGCATTGCCGGCAGTAAGTCAGGCTCGTTTCCGGTGAGAGTTGGACTCCGCCAAGGTTGCCCTTTGTCACCGATTCTGTTCATAACTTTTATGGACAGAATTTCTAGGCGCAGCCAAGGTGTTGAGAGGATCCGTTTTGGTGGCCTTAGAATCGCTTCTCTGTTTTTTGCAGATGATGTGGTCCTATTGGCTTCATCAGCTCGTGATCTACAGCTTTCACTGGAGCGGTTTGCAGCTGAATGCGATGCGGCCGGGATGAGGATCAGTTCCTCCAAATCCGAGGCCATGGTCTTGAGCCGGAAAAGGGTAGCGTGCCCTCTCCGGGTCGGGGAGGAGGTCCTGCCCCAAGTGGAGGAGTTTAAGTATCTCGGGATCTTGTTCACGAATGAGGGAAAACTGGAGCGTGAGATCGATAGGCGGATAGGTGCAGCGTCCGCAGTGAAGCGGGCGCTGTACCGGTCTGTCGTGGTGAAGAGAGAGCTGAGTCAAAAGGCAAAGCTCTCAATTTACCGATCGATCTACGTTCCCACCCTCATCTATGGTCATGAGCTTTGGGTTATGACCGAAAGAACAAGATCTCGGATACAAGCGGCTGAAATGAGTTTTCTCCGCAGGGTGGCTGGACTCTCCCTTAGAGATAGGGTGAGAAGCTCAGTCATCCGGGAGGGACTCGGAGTAGAGCCGCTGCTTCTCCACATCGAGAGGAGCCAGTTGAGGTGGCTCGGGCATCTGGTTAGGATGCCTCCTGGACGCCTCCCTGGTGAGGTGTTCCGGGCATGTCCCACCGGGAGGAGACCCAGAGGAAGACCCAGGACACGCTGGAGGGACTATGTTTCTCGGCTGGCCTGGGAACGCCTTGGGATTCCCCCAGAGGAGCTGCTCCAAGTGGCTGGGGAGAGGGAAGTCTGGGCCTCCCTACTTAGGCTGCTACCCCCGCGACCCGACCCCGGATAAGCGGAAGAAAATGGATGGATGGATGGATAAACTTTTTTTAAACTTTTTTTTATATAATGTCCGCCATAATAAAAGTAATAAATAAAATAATAAATAAATACTGTAAATAAAACATAATAATTAAATAATAATATTAATACCTGCAGACAGAGGGTAAAGGTGGGCTACAAAAGTGAATACATAACATTGGTAATGAATACATGAATACCTGGTGAATCAGCTCTCATGTCACCTCCAAAGTGACATGTCAACATGTCTCCTTGATGTCTGTGAAGCACGGCTCAGAGATTCCCTGGATGTGGAACGCCTCATGGAAATAAAAAAGAACAACACATTTTAATCACCTTACAAACAAACATACTTGAGAAACATTACTGTTTTCACCTTGTTGATCTGTCAAACAGATGACCCAGTGCAAAATAAATACTGCTGCACAGAGCTGATCACCATGATACTCATTCACCAAGTACATATTATTTTATAAATACCTTTGATCCACAACATTATTTGCAGCAAAAGAACACCGTGTCTAAAACATTGTAACTAGTACAACAGCTAAAATTACCAACAGCTAGTCTCCATTATTTTTTGATGTCGCGGTCTTCCTTATCCGAGTTCATAAGAGTTCACACACTCTGCGGTGTTCATAAGAAACACTAGATTTTTAGCATTTAAACACAATTACAACACAAACTAACGTTGATCAGCAACAGATGAAAACGCCGCGACCTTATGTGGGGCCACAACAAAGCAAAGCTGCAGGCCGCACGTACACACAGCACATGAAGAAACACGTCATATACTCAAAAGATAAATTATGGAATGAAAGGTGTAAAATGGTACTCACCTCCAAACGGATTGTAACCTGATGGTGTAAGGGTGGGTGAACATCAGTTTGAAGAGCTATTCTTGGAACAGCTTCGCTCATCAATGCTAATGCTATGTTGCTAATCGCTAATCCAACCCCTGAACTCTGGAGGGGGAGTGCCCTTCTCGGGGGAGTGGCTCCACTTTTATACTCAGCAGCAGAGGATGTGACGAAATTGTGCGAAAATTAATGACTGTGCGAATCGTAAACAAATGAGAAAATAAGGGTGCAATACCACAGTTCAACCCATAGGACTACAGAATACTCGTTTTTAGACCAAATATTGCCGATTTAAACTAATACCAACAATTTCATGAAAATTAACACAGATATAGTGCTATGAAACCTTTTAAACACATTCTAGGGAGTTTCTCAGCTAAAAAAGTTAAATTAGGGTTTAGTTTCACTTTAAGATTGTCCACTGTTGTCATCACTCTTTGTTAAAATCAGGTTTCTCTTGTAAATGAGTCCCTGAGGCTCAATGAGACTACCCTTTAGAAATAAAGGTTGAATGAAAATTGAGAAAACACTGATGCTCACTGTAGGAGCCCATACTTTTACCTGAAGGCGAACGCGGTTGATATACGTTGATCCCATGACACCAATCAGGGCTCCCAGCACCGAGCCAATGATGGACCAGTTCTTTGTGCGCTCTGCTCTTGTCCTCTCCTTCTCATGGCTCTCCCTGACGGCTGCTGAAAACAAGGAGAACTTCTCCCTCTCTGAGCTCTCTGCGTTCTCGTACGTATTCCGAACGCGACGCTCCTCCTGCAGCCAGGAAAAGGTAAGAAGGGTGAAAAGTTCATTAAAACCCAGCTCTGTCGTCTACTCTGTTATTCCATACTCATTCACTTTTAGCAGACATTGCTGCCATAAATAATGAGCTTATTTTTAAAATACAGGTAGTCCTCGACTTACGACAGCCCCGACTTACGACGTTTCAGACTTACGAACGCATCTCATTAAAATAAAAATTAAAAAAAATAACTTTTTTGTAATAATAAATAAAAAAATGTACAGTACTGTACTGTTACCAAGCACTTAGCCTATCCTAACACAGTTAAGGAGTGAGTTGAATTGTCTCCCTCCTCTCTAGCAGGCTCCATTCACATAAAGGGAGCTAGCTCCCTTTATGTGAAAGGGAGACAATTCAACTCACTCCTTCAGCTTTAAAAACTGTGTTAGGATAGGCTAAGTGCTTGTTAACTGTACAGTACTGTACATCTATTAATTTATTAAAAAAATAATAATAATTGTATGTGATCCGACTTACGTCATTTTCGACTTACGAACGGCCCGTAGGTGCGGAACTCATTCATAAGTCAAGGACTACCTGTAATGTTAAGATGATTTGATCAGCAGTACAATTTACACACTCAGTCCAAATCTACTTCGTCTAAACTTTAAACTATCTGAATAAAAACAAAACAAAACAAAAAAACAACAACAACTGAATCAACAGTTGACAAACACGACATCTTGAGTGCAAGCCAATATGGATTCAGATCAAAAAATTCCACATCAATTAACAGAAAAAATCACCACAGCCATTCATCAAAAACAACACTGTATAAGTTTATATGTTGATTTAAGGAAAGCATTCGACACTATTGACCATACTATTCTTGTCAATAAACTAAACAGGTATGGTATTAGAGGACGAGCTCTGCAGTGGATACAAAGCTATTTGACTGACAGAAAGCAGTTTCTGTATGTCGACGATACAGTATACGATCTGATTTCTGCAAAATTACATGTGGAATCCCACAAGGCTCGATACTCGGACCAAAGTTGTTTATCTTATATGTGAATGATTTAGTGATTTTTAGTGTCTGGACTGCTAAATTGTATATTGTTTGCTGATGATACTACTTTCTTTTATTTTGGTAGTGACTTTGAACAAATGACTGCGTTTAACAATGGAATTTGCTAAAATACAAACCTGGTTTAAAGTAAACAAGCTATCATTGAATCTTGGAAAAACCAATTACATGTTGTTTAGTAATACAAAAAAGAATATGGATTTTTTTCTAAAAATTGATGGAGTGGAAGTAAAGAAAGTAAATGAGGTGAAGTTTTTGGGTGTGGCAATTGATGAAAAACTATCGTGGAAACAGCACATTAATTCGGTAAAAATTAAGTTAGCCAGATCTACTACGGTACTGTATAAAGTTAAAGATTTTTTGAATGAGCAGCTTTGTATTTGTTATATAATACAATTTTTGTTCCACATTTAATTTATTGTGTTGAAGTTTGGGGGAAGGCATGTAAAACTATAACAAAGCCTGTTTTTATTTTACAGAAAAGAGCTGTGAGAATTATTTTAGGGAAACCTTATTGTCATCCATCAAATATATTATTTAATCAACTTAAGTTATTGAAGTTTTATGATTTGGTGGATTATAATATTTCATTAGTCATGTATAGAGCTCAAAACAACTTACTGCCTCCAAACGTTCAAATGTTTTTTGTTAAGAGAAGGTCTTGTTATAGTCTTAAGGGAACTGAGATTTTTGCTAAACCTCAGTGTAGAACCAGCTTGAAGGGTCGGACTGTTTCGATACAGGGAATTGATTTATGGAACAATTTGGAAAACAATGTTAAATATGCTAAATCTATGCTCGTGTTAAAAAAAAAGATCAAATCTAAGTTGTTGACAAAATACGAAAATATTTAGTTAAATCCATTGTATTAGTAATTTTCTAGTTAACTACCGGTAATGAAGTTTTTTTTTATTATTCAATTACTTGAAAAACATTGCTTGAGTTGATTGTTTGGATTGAGTTTGCTTTTGTTTTTTAGTTTTTGGAAAAAAGGGGCAGATAATATAAGATTATTTCTTCTCTCTGCCACCTTTCATTTTATGTCTTTTACAC
Source organism: Garcialebias charrua (assembly GCA_038048925.1). NCBI lineage: Eukaryota > Metazoa > Chordata > Actinopteri > Cyprinodontiformes > Rivulidae > Garcialebias > Garcialebias charrua. Next base: position 66,520 of record JBBPBX010002956.1, read on the forward strand.
AGAGGTGTCAAGTAATGAAGTATAAATACTTCGTTACTTTACTTAAGTACAAATTTTAGTTATCTATACTTTAGTAAAGTAATTATTTTTCAGCCTACTTTATACTTCTACTTCTTACATTTTCACGCAATTACTGGTACTTTCTACTCCTTACTTTTTAAAAATAGCCTCGTTACTTTTCTTTCATTTTGCCGTTTTTTTTTGTAGAATATAGATATTCACGCAGGACTTTCCAAAAATTGAACATAAATATCCGCATCAGCACTGAATCTGCAGCCGTCACTCACCAGTGTTGCCAGATTGGGCGGTTCACCGCGATTTTCCTTCTGACTTTTGCGGGTAAAGAGTGCTTTGGGTGGGTGGGACTCTATCTGGCAACACCGGTCACACCGGTGTTTACGCGTGTGTCTTTACATCCGGGGCAGCGTCGGCAGCGCCGGGACCCTCCATGTCAGGCGTCTGCGGCACCGGGACCCTCCATCAGTAGTTGGGGCGTCTTCTATAGCAACTTCATCCGGCGAAGCCATGCTGTCCGTGACGCTGACTTGCTAGGGGCTCTGCTAGCGCTAGCATTAGCGTCTCGCGAGACAACGTTACCTCTCAACGAGAGATATCGCGGGAGTTTAATATCGCGAGATCTCGTTACATGCCTAATATTGAGGTAAGCTGAAAGTTTTTTTTTTTTATCAGTTGATTACTGACTTCTAGTGACCTAGTAACATACTAATGTTGTATAATGTTTTCTATGGTTAGGAGGTACTAGCCATGGAACTAGCTACATGCTCTGGGTTTGCTTGCTAACATTATTTCTCTTTTTTATTCAGATTTAAAACATATTTTCTTTCTGTCAGAGTTTTCACTGAACTTAACAAAGTTTTACTTCATAGACTACGTTCACACTGCAGGTTGTGGGCAGCACGGTGGCACAACTGGTAGAGCTGCTGCCTCTCAGCGAGAAGGTTGCCGGTTCAAATCCCGGTCCGGGGGCCTTTCTGGGTGGAGTTTGCATGTTCTCCCCGTGCATGCGTGGGTTTCCTCCGGGTACTCCGGTTTCCTCCCACAGACCAAAAAACATGCATGTTAGGCTGATTGGTAACTCTAAATTGACCCTAGGCGTGAGAGAGAGAGTGGATGGTTGTTTGGTGTGAGTGAGACAGGTCCCTCTTGTAAATGAGTCCCCGTGACTCAATGAGGCTAGCCTGTATAAATAAAGGTTGAATGAATGAATGAATGAATGAATGAAAAATGCTCAATAATACCCCTATACAGTATGGTTATTTTAATATATTTAAATTTGCATTTAAATGTGTCTATTTTCAATGGGCATATATGCAGTTAAGACAGGTAGCTTAGTGCACCCCTAGTTTTTCAACATTAACAATATAATATAATCTAGTCTAAAAAAATGATTTTTGTGGGGGAGGTGGGGTTGTATACAATAGTATGTGTGGTGCAGCCTAAGCATTTGTCTTTGTTGTTGCTTTTTCTTACGCTACTTTTACTTTTATACTTTTAAGTAGTTTTGAAACCAGTACTTTTTTACTTTTACTTGAGTAAAAAGCTAGAGTTGATACTTCTACTTCTACAGAAGTAATTTTAAATCCCAGTATCTATACTTCTACTTGAGTAATGAATGTGAATACTTTTGACACCACTGCTTTTACATTCTACACTGTATGTTTAAACGTTTTTTATTTTATTTATATTGATGTAAAATGAATAAATTTAATAAATAAAAAAAATATATAAAAACAGTTAATTGTATGGGTTGATCTCGCCTCAGCTAACCTGCAGCAGCTTGTGCTCCAGCGTAGCCAGCTCCAGATAATGAACCTCCTCCCTGGAAACCCTGTCCAGCCGGTCTCGAACCTCTTTCAGACGACCCTGCAGGGCCTCCAGGCTCACATGAGCTTCACGTACAATCCCTCTGGCCACCATGAACGCAGATTCAGCCTGAAAATACCCAACTTGTCACACAGTAGTACTCCTAAAACCTTTGATCATAGCTGAAGACGTTAGTAATTGTATAATTTCATTAAAAACATTGAAACTATAGTTTTTAGTGCTGTTAAACTGATGGGAATAAATGATTTCAGGTTTTACACATCGGTGTAGAGCCACTGAACATGGAGGCAAATATAATTCTCATCGTCTGCTGACCTCGGTGACTTTGGTTTGAGCTTCTCGAACCTCATTGAGCCCAACAAACTCCTCATACCTCCCCCACCAGTAGTTCACTGTGGCAGTGGCAGCCTGAGCCGTCTTCCGACTCCACTGGCGCCCCAAATCTCCTGCATGCTGGAGGAACAAGGAAAAAACTATTGCTAATCCATTTCTGATAAGTCAGTTGGCAGCAATGTTAGTAATCTGGAAAACTACTGCAATACACTTAAAAAAAGAGCCTTTTTTGTACCTGTAAAACAGATATGGTGTGCTCCTTCACGGCCTCAGCCTTACCCTTTGGTTTAGGAGAGGCAGGGTAAGTGGACGAAGGGGGTTCTGGGGGCTGTTGAGTACTGTTGCTTCGAACAGAAGTGAGTTTCCCTGGAAGGTAGTGGCGAGCCAGACAGCATGAGCCACGAGTCCAGAGATGGATCTGAGCTCCTCTGTAACTGAGACAGGAAACAAATTAATCAGAGGTGTATATTATTCAGAATCAGGCACAAATATTAAATGTCTCCTGTATGTACGGTACCTACTTCATTGAGAAGGACTAGCAGCAGTAAGGGTAAAAGTTCAAAAGGGTCACCGTATCAGCAGCAACACAAGAAGAGACACCTATGGGAAAAAAACAGATGGAAATTTTAATTAAAGCTTCTGACCACGTAAGCTTTTGCTTTTTATTCAGGCAATCCGATATCAATCCGATATGCGCCAGATTTATTGTGCTTCATCAGTGAGCAGTTGTATACACAGTGGTATTGTTCTTTAACATTTGACTCAAGGGCGCTCCCTAGATTATTCTAACAGTTACCGGTATAGCTCAGTGATACATCATCTGATCTAAACCAGATTTTTTTGTGCTTCATCAACAAGCACTTCTAGACAAATTGATATTGTTGATTCATGAATCACTTAAGCCCCGCCCACTCAGGCAAGAAACTGATGATTATTGGTTGACTCTTCTGGCTTCGCCTTGTGCAAGATATAAGACTGAAACTGGATTCGCTAACTATTCATTAGCATTTAGCACACATGACATGTGGGAAAGCGGCATGCGGCTCGGGTGGTTGCTGAGGCAAAAACTCGGGCGTGGGAGGAGTTCGGAGAGGCCATGGAGAATGACTTCCGTACGGCTTCGAGGCGATTCTGGTCCACCATCCGACGTCTCAGGGGGGGAAAGCGGTACGCGACCAACACCATTTATGGTGGGGATGGCGTGCTGTTGACCTCAACTCGGGATGTTGTGAGTCGGTGGGCGGAGTACTTCGAAGACCTCCTCAATCCTACTGGCACGTCTTCCACTGAGGAAGTGGAGCCTGGGGACTTTGGGTCGGGCTCTCCAATCTCTGGTGCTGAGGTCGCCGAGGTGGTTAAAAAGCTCCGCGGTGGCAAGGCTCCTGGGGTGGATGAGATTCGTCCTGAGTTCCTTAGGGCTCTGGATGTTGTGGGGTTGTGTTGGCTTACGCGACTCTGCAATATCGCGTGGACATCGGGGGCAGTTCCCTTGGATTGGCAGACTGGGGTGGTGGTTCCCCTATTCAAAAAGGGGGACCGTAGGGTGTGTTCCAACTATAGGGGGATCACACTCTTAAGCCTCCCTGGTAAGGTCTATTCAGGGGTTCTGGAGAGGAGGGTCCGTCGGATAGTCGAACCTCGGATTCAGGAGGAGCAGTGTGGTTTTCGTCCTGGTCGTGGAACACTGGACCAGCTCTACACCCTCAACAGGGTCCTGGAGGGTGCGTGGGAGTTTGCCCAACCAGTTTACATGTGCTTTGTGGACTTGGAAAAGGCATTCGACCGCGTCCCTCGGGGGGTTCTGTGGGGGGTACTCCGGGAGTATGGGGTACCAGGCCCTTTGATACGGGCTGTTAGGTCCCTGTACGACCGGTGTCAGAGCTTGGTCCGCATCGCTGGCAGTAAGTCAGGCTCGTTTCCGGTGAGAGTTGGACTCCGCCAAGGTTGCCCTTTGTCACCGATTCTGTTCATAACTTTTATGGACAGAATTTCTAGGCGCAGCCAAGGTGTTGAGAGGATCCGTTTTGGTGGCCTTAGAATCGCTTCTCTGTTTTTTGCAGATGATGTGGTCCTATTGGCTTCATCAGTTCGTGATCTACAGCTTTCACTGGAGCGGTTTGCAGCTGAATGTGATGCAGCCGGGATGAGGATCAGTTCCTCCAAATCCGAGGCCATGGTCTTGAGCCGGAAAAGGGTAGCATGCCCTCTCCGGGTCGGGGAGGAGGTCCTGCCCCAAGTGGAGGAGTTTAAGTATCTCGGGATCTTGTTCACGAATGAGGGAAAACTGGAGCGTGAGATCGATAGGCGGATAGGTGCAGCGTCCGCAGTGAAGCGGGCGCTGTACCGGTCTGTCGTGGTGAAGAGAGAGCTGAGTCAAAAGGCAAAGCTCTCAATTTACCGATCGATCTACGTTCCCACCCTCATCTATGGTCATGAGCTTTGGGTTATGACCGAAAGAACGAGATCTCGGATACAAGCGGCTGAAATGAGTTTTCTCCGCAGGGTGTCTGGACTCTCCCTTAGAGATAGGGTGAGAAGCTCAGTCATCCGGGAGGGACTCGGAGTAGAGCCGCTGCTTCTCCACATCGAAGAGGAGCCAGTTGAGGTGGCTCGGGCATCTGGTTAGGATGCCTCCTGGACGCCTCCCTGGTGAGGTGTTCCGGGCATGTCCCACCGGGAGGAGACCCAGAGGAAGACCCAGGACACGCTGGAGGGACTATGTTTCTCGGCTGGCCTGGGAACGCCTTGGGATTCCCCCAGAGGAGCTGCTCCAAGTGGCTGGGGAGAGGGAAGTCTGGGCCTCCCTACTTAGGCTACTACCCCCGCGACCCGACCCCGGATAAGCGGAAGAAAATGGATGGATGGATGGATGGATGGATGGACATGTTGAAAAGCATAAAGGAAGTGTTCATCAAACATTCGCCACAAAACAGGAAATCCCAAAAACTCCGGTCTGGAAAGTCAGAATTCGGCCAAACTGGTAACCCTGGCAGCTGGACTCAGACTGAAGGTGATTTTGAAGATTCGACATAGTCGTACCCTGGTGGACGCGTGTGGGAATGGAATGAGAGCGTTCACGATTGCGACTGGGAGGCGTTGCTGGAGCTCCCGCGGTCACAGTTGATTTAGAAGATTTGGCAAATAGGTACCCTGGTGAACAAATGCGGGATAGGCACGAGAACGTTCGCAATGGCGACTGGGTGGAGTAGCTGGAGCTTCTGCGGTCGTCGTAAGGCTGGACCGGCGCTTTGCTACGAGGGCCTCAATGTTGCTTGCAGCTTTAATTTTCCTCTTATTATTATTATTATTTTGTTTAATTTATGCTTTCCCTGGCTATTCACCTATTGCTACATTCAAATGTTGCTGTTAAATAAAAAAAATTGAATTTAAAACAGGTATTGTATAAAAACTGATAAATGATAAAAACAGAAGTACAAACGGAAAGAAAGAAAAGCCATGTTGATATAAATAAAAGGAGAGACATTTTTAAGAAATAAGACAAAGACACTGAAATCTTAGGTCATTTTTTAAAACATTGTCTGAATTCATCAGTCAATGCAACTTTGAATTTTAAAATTCTTTAGTTTGTAGACAGGTCTCTCTTGTAAATGAGTCCTCGAGGCTCAATGAGATTCTTCTTCTTCTTTCGGCTTTTCCCTTTTCAGAGGTCTCCACAGCGAGTCATCCTCCTCCACCTCACTCTGTCCTCTGCATCCTCTGTCCTCACTCCAACTACCTCCATGTCCTCTCTAACTGCATCCATATATCTCCTCTTTGGCCTTCCTCTGTGTCTTTTTCCTGGCAGCTGCATTTCTAACATCCTTCTACCAATATACCCACTGTCCCTCCTCTGGACATGTCCAAACCATCTCAGTCTGGCCTCCCTAACTTTATCTCCCAGTTGTTCAACATGTGCTGTACCTCTGATGATCTCATTCCTGATCTTATCCATCCTTGTCACTCCTAAGGAGAACCTCAGCATCTTCATTTCTGACACTTCCAGTTCTTTCTCCTGTCTTTTTGTCAATGTCTCTGTCTCCAGACCATACAACATAGCTGATCTCACCACTGTCTTGTAAACTTTTCCTTTGACCTTTGCTGACACCTTTTTGTGACAAATCACTCCTGAAACTTTTCTCCATCCACTCCATCCTGCCTGAACTCTCTTTTTCACCTCTTTACCACATTCCCCCGTGAGGTTAATGATGTCCAGTTAACCAGTGAATACAGGGTGCAGTGGTGGGTACGATAATCACAGCCAGTTATGAATCTTAGTGCACCATGATAGACAGCATCCAACATCTGCAGGATGCACCATGATAAACAACATCCAACATCTGCAGGGTGCTTGTAGGAGCATTCATGTAGAGAATGTCACCGTAATCAATGGAGGGAAGGAAAGTCACAGATACAAGGCGTTTCCTAACATTCAGTGTTAGACATGATTTGTTTCTGAAAAAGAAACCCAGTTTAACTTTCAGTTTGCTGAAAATCTAGTAAAGTTAGTGAGATGTTGGCTCTGTAAACTATAAACATGACACTCTTATACCGGCCAGTAGTTTATCTTTTTATCCATCAGACTACAGAAAGAGAGTAGTGTTTAGTTTAATTGTACTTTAGTTTTGCATCGTGGTTTACTGCTTTACTGGTTCATTCGCTCCTCGATGCTATTGAGCCATGTCAAATAGCTACCCGGCTATTTGACTTTTCATTAGTTTAAACGATCCCCAAAATGTGACAAGTCCAAATAACAGATGAAAGCATAAAAATAAACATACCTGTTGGCGTTGTCAGACCATTAACGTTGTAATATTCGTTTCTATAAACAATTTTTTCACCATCTTGAAGTAAAATGAGGCAGCTAAACTAGCTAAGGTTTTATTCAGGCACATAATCGTGATTCTGTTTCCGGGGTCCTAGCAGCACTGCGCAAAATGTGACAAGTCCAATTAAATAACAGATGAAAGCATAAAAATAAACATACCTGTTGGAGTTGTCAGACCATTAACGTTGTAATATTCGTTTCTATAAACTTTTTTTTTTTTTTACCATCTTTAAGTAAAATGAGGCAGCTAAACTATATAAGGTTTTATTTCAGACAGGCACATGATCGGGATTCTGTTTCCGGGGTCCTAGCAGCAGTGCGCAGTAACAGATAGCTGTATTTGCTGAATTTGAAATTGTGTTCATTTAATTTATTCTCAGCTTAAACCAGCTTTGAACATGTCTGGTAGAGAAGGTAAGATCTTGTGCTGTCTTAAAATTTGTATTTTTAAGGTTAAAAAAAGACGGTAGTTTAGTAAATCTTATTCTCGTGTCATTTACTGCGTGGATTAAGCTAACGGATGCTAAAGAGGCACGAGCGGAGCAAACGTCCTCTTTATCCAAACTGCTCAGTGGATTTACCATATTTAAATTTAATTTATTTAAGAGAAAGGCACATGATTAGATAAGTATTTCCTAATGACTGTGGATTAACGTCATAAATAAACTTGTTCATCCGGTTTTAAAATGCCCTCCAAGAGTAGTTAAAGCTTCAGTATGTAGCTTTTTTTATGAACATATTTCTTCACTCTGTCACTACCTCCTGACAGACTGATGTTAGCCAGGTAATCTCTGAAAAAAAAATTAAAAAAAATATTGTCCCCTTGCTTCTCCAGGTGGTAAATAAGCATTTCTAAAAAGAAAAGGTGACCCGCCATTTTCCAGCCAATAAAAACAGAGTTTGTAACCAGCCAATAAAAACAGAGCTTGAATTTGAATCAGCCAATAAAAACAGAGCTTGAATTTGAATCAGCCAATAAAAACAGAGCTTGAATTTGAAATTCAACAGACCACAAGGGGGCAGAGCCACATATGGCTCTGAGGGGGAGGGATCAGAATGCTTTGCCTGTTGAAAATATTTCTAAGTGCTGCAGTTCTACAGAAACTGCAGACTGAACCTTTAAAAAAACAAACTTGAGTTATAGGAACAAGTGCAATGTGTGCAGTGTTGCCAGGTGAGAAATGTAAGATTATCGTACTAGAGCCCTAAAATTATCGTATTTTGAGGGAAATTATCATACACCCGTCATAAACAAAATAACAAGTATGCTCTATAGTCACTCTGTTGTTGAATAGCGTCTAACAGGCACTCACAGCTTTGTGGCGTCAGTACTAGTGGGAACCATAGATAGACAATAATACGTATTAATGTCTGGTGGCAACTAATGAGCCCGAGCCCCTCCCCCTCTTCTCCACCACCGAGCTGAAGTGTGGACAGGAGATTATTAAAAAAACTAATTCTGTAAAATTTATTTAATAACTCAACTAAATTCTGTCTATTAAGTTTGTATTTTAAGGAAATAATAACTTGATCTTTAACTTTACTGATATCACTACTAAAAACATCTTTGTAAATTTAATATTCATTTTAATCATTTCTTTTTGGAAATGCATTCTTTGTTTCATACCCTGGACATTCCATTAAAACATGTTGAACTGTTTCAGGGAGATTGCTGGCGCACATGTCACATAGTCCTGTTGCATGTTCCAATTATTTTAAGAGATTTATTAAGGCCTGTGTGTTCTATTCTAATGCGAGTAAGTTCCTGTTTCTTCCTGCTTTCCTTATATCCTACCTTTTTTTGTTGTGTAAATGTCTTCTTGTATCAGTAATGTCCCAGTTTTCCTGTCATATTTTCTTAATATATTTCTTTATTACAATTTAACGTTCAACTTTATATAAACGTTCTGTCATTTTCATCACTTCTTCCAAACCGGTGTCACACGGCTCTGCTTTTTCTAACGCATGGGGCGGGTGCAGCAGACTATTCAGCCAATCATGGCCGTTGTTCTGCATATACGTCACTCTTATGTCACATTTAGAAAAGCACGATTGGCTGGAATTTCAAGATGCCTTCAGGGTTCACAAAAAAACTCCGACAGACAGTTGCGACAGGCTGATGGAAACCGATCACAACTACACGTTCACAGAATGGTCAAATTATCGTATTTTTGGCCTTTTTCGGGATTATTGATCGTACATCGTACAGAGGGCAAAATTATCGTACAAATACGATAATTATCGTACACCTGGCAACACTGAATGTGTGTTTATCAACCGGCCTCTTTATATTCTCATTTTTTCCTCAGGAGGCAAAAAGAAACCCTTAAAGGCCCCCAAGAAACAGTCCAAAGACATGGATGACGTAATATATTTTTCTATCTTTTAAATATTGACAAACACTGTAGCTTCTCTGAGTTTGATGGGACATGTTAACATATAAAATTGACTTTAAGTTGTTTTATTTTTCCCCTCTGGAAGCCTTGCGTGTTTTGCTTATAGAATGTAAACTGGGTGTATGTCTGCAGGAGGATGCTGCCTTCAAACAGAAACAGAAGGAGGAGCAGAAAGCCCTGGAGGCGATGAAGGCCAAAGCATCAGGGAAAGGACCTCTAGGTAAAATCTGAAAAAACACAAGAAATATATGCTGCGAGTGTATATAACAATGGCGTAGGCAAGGAGGGTTCGGGGGGGGTTCGAATGAACCGCCCACTTTTAAACGAGAAGTTGACCAAGCTAAACTGACATGCCTGGATAGGTCAATGGAAAAAGCGTTCGCCTTCCGTCCCAAACCTTATGGGTTCAATTCCCGCATGGTACAACGTCATTTTATTAATTAGTAAGCTTTCAATCGCGGAATGCACACTTCCGGTGAATTCTTCTTCGTTGGTTTTCGGTGGCGGCTACTTCCGGTCGGCTAACTAGCATCGAAAATAGGAATCGCAAATTAATATTTTGAACGATTCCGGGAAAACCGGACAGTTAGTCCCGGTTCCGAACGATTCTCGATTCTCGATGCCCAACCCTAGTGGTGTGGTTAAATAATCAATAAATAACACTGAACAACTGGTAATAACTAATAATTAAATCTCAATGTCACTACAGTACTTGTGCAATAACCTGTCACACAACCTGTGTAATGTTGATTATGTGCATACATATATATGCACATAGGGCTGGACGATATGGCCAAAATTTTTATCACGATATAGTTCTTAATTTCGGTCGATATCGATATAATTCGATATCGATATAAACAATATAAAAGCCTAAAAAAAACTATAAACTATACAAATAAATTAATGTTCTCCTTGTATTTGTATTTAGCCTCCAAAAAGATGGAAATCACCATCAAATAAACATAAACTTCTCAACCCAATAATTCTCAGTCGGGTCATCTGGACACTTTCTTTTTTATAGAAACGTTTCACCCTCCATCCTCCATCCAATTTCTATAAAAAGAAACTGTCCAGATGACCCGACTGAAAATTATTGGATTTGGTACGTGGATTATTGAGCATGAACTTTCTTGCCATAAAATTCTCAACTGTGTCAATATTAATAGTTTTAACTTTAAACATCTTTAAAATTTACAGCATTGAAATTCATAGTTAATTAAATAAAACTTTTGGGTGTTGTTATTTATAAGAAGCTGACATAGAAATCTCATGGAAATTACTTAAGAATAAAAATAACAAAATCAATTGCATTACTGTATAAAGTAAAATAGTTTTTGAATGACAAAGTTTTGAATATATTGAATAATGTAATGATTGTTCCATATTTAATCTGTTGTATTGAAGTTTGGGGAAAAGCATGTAAAACTATTACAAACCCTGTTTTTTTTGTTTTGTTTTTAAAGAGCTACAAGAATTATTAGTAGGAAGTGCTATGGTCACCCAACAAATATTTCATCAGTTTAAATTATTAAAATTTTATGATTTGGTTGAACATAGTATTTTACAAGTCATGTATAAAACTGAAAAAAAAATTACCCCCCAAATATTCAATTAAAATTTGTTTAAAGTTATTAAACCCTGAAGGGAATGTAAATGTTTGTAAAACCTCCATTTAGGACTAGTTTGAAGGAGCTGAGTTGTAAATCAGGAAACAGGATTGTGTTGACTTGATATCACCATAAACATTTCTAAAACTATTTATATGTTTTAAAATATGATTAAATCAAAGTTGTTGGGAAGGTGTGGTGCAGGTGAAGTGAAGGTTGTTGTTTGTTTGTAGTTATTTTGTATATTTTAAACAAGGGGCAGATATTTTCGTCTTTCTGCACATTTTCATTCAGTGTTTTTTCTTCTTCTGATGAATTTGTTTTATTTTGAATAAAAAACATGCAGCGCTGGGGCTGTTTGTTTACGTTGTAGTTTCAGGGAAACGTTGGCTCAAACTTTATTCTTCATCTTCTGACTCTCATCATATTATATCGAGTGGAAACTCTTCAGATTACCGTATTTTTCGGATTATAGGTCGCAACTTTTTATGGTTTTTTCAAGGCTTGCGACCTATAATCCGATGCGACCTATTTATGGATTTTTTTCCATATTTTTAGACCAATTTTTGACTCAGATATCAGCCTTTTTCACTTTGCCAGAAAAATTGTGCAGTACCACTTTTGGCCACTAGGGGCGCTGTGGCGCTGTGCATTACACTTCCAGAGGAGTACACCGACCCAAGAAGAAGAAGACCGTATGGTTTCCAGCTCATGTCTCCCAAAAACAGCTCCTGTGCTCGGACTGACTGTGTGCCTGCTGGCCTGGATGTAGCTGTTAGCTGTGTTTCTTAGCTGGTTTATTTTGCAAGATAAGTCAAGAACCACTCAGCGGATTTTTCTGAAACTTACAGAATGGAATCACAGTGTGGACGTTTACAAGTGAGTACCGGTAGCTTTATTAGATGTTTGAGAAAAAAAAAACGATCTTTTAGCTTAGCTTTTTGTTAGCTCGTGGCTGTCGTTCTGTTTACCGGTATGTTAGAAATACTGTAGCTTCAAAACCACTCGGTGTATATTTTTTATGCATACAGAGTTTAAATTACAAGACATGAATGTACGTAACGATGGTCTATAGCAAACATTTGACATAAAATTCGATTTTATATTAGTGTCAGAGGCGGACTGGTCTGGTGTTGGCTGATTAGTTTTTTATCGGTGTTACTTCTGTTAACGTCATAATAGCTTCAAAACCACTCGGTGTATATTTATTTCTGCTTACAGAGTAATTATAAGGCTCCAATGTACTTAACTATGTCCTGGAGAAAACATTTGAGATGAGATTCGATTTTTTATTCGTGTTTTCAGAGACGGACTCGTCTCGTGTTTAGCTTCTGGCAGACATTAGCAGCAGAGCTAAACACTCGTGTATATTTATTTCTGCTTACAGAGTAATTATAAGGGTCCAATGTACTTAACTATGTCCTGGAGAAAACATTTGAGATGAGATTCGATTTTTTATTCGTGTTTTCAGAGACGGACTCGTCTCGTGTTTAGCTTCTGTTAGCTTCTGGCAGACATTAGCAGCAGAGCTAAACACTCGTGCATATTTATTTCTGCTTACAGAGTAATTATAAGGGTCCAATGTACTTAACTATGTCCTGGAGAAAACATTTGAGATGAGATTCGATTTTTTATTCGTGTTTTCAGAGACGGACTCGTCTCGTGTTTAGCTTCTGTTAGCTTCTGGCAGACATTAGCAGCAGAGCTAAACACTCGTGCATATTTATTTCTGCTTACAGAGTAATTATAAGGGTCCAATGTACTTAACTATGTCCTGGAGAAAACATTTGAGATGAGATGAGATTTTTTATTCGTGTTTTCAGAGACGGACTCGTCTCGTGTTTAGCTTCTGTTAGCTTCTGGCAGACATTAGCAGCATAGCTAAACACTCGGTCCATATTGTCGGGTTGTCTCAGCGGTCACGCGGCGCGTCAGCGGTGGATGACGCGTTACGTCGGCGGTGACGTAGGTGCGACCTATATTCCGGTGCGACCAATTTATGGATTTTTCCAATTTTTTGGCAATAATTGGACACTGCGACCTATATTCCGGTGCGACCAATAATCCGGAAAATACGGTAAACAAGTTAGATGTTCCCACCGCTAGTTAGAACGACTCCGTCACGTTTTGAAAAATAAACAAACCGAGCAAGACTCGCTGCAGATGAGACCTGCAGTTTAACAAAACCGAACTACGTCCACACCGACGAATTAGTCTTTCCTCTCATCAGTGATGTCGTCTGCTTTCTCTTCGCTTGTGAAACTTTGTTCAGTCACATTCTGACGGTCATGAGCACTCGTTTGACTCGTTTTGAAGCGAAAACTTAACGCGCTTTGGAGACTAGCTTAGCTTTTAGCCTGCTACCGCTAACGCCTGCTGCTGGAGTGAGCGCTGCGTAACAACGACGTCACCACGCACGTTTTGTGTCACAGCTTTTTCTGTCCGGGCGGGTTGTTGAAGCAGCCGCTCCAACCCGAACAGAAACAGAAAAACGTTGTAAAATCCTATCGAAATATCGAAAATATGCTTAAACTTCATATCATCGTTATTGAATAAAAGTATATCGCGATATTTATCGTTATTGAATTATCGTCCAGCACTATATGCACATAAAGTTTTAAATATATATATATATATATAATATATACACATATATATAATAATATATTATTATATATACTGTATGTGTATATATTTATATATATATATATATATATATATATATATATATATTTATATATATATATATTTAAAACTTTATGTGCATGTTAGCTTATATTACTAGCTTGAAATACTTGCAGTAGTTCATTCAAATTCTTCCTGCTGCATTGTTATATCCGTCTCTCTTCAGGACTTTGTGAATATTATAATTACTTTTTCACTGTGCATGCTTTTAGTATACATACAGAGTCAGAGTCAGAGAGAATTTATTGTCATTTGCACCGCATGTAGTACATGTGTTGAAAACGAGATTATGTACACAGGGTCCCAGTTACATCCAACAACAAATGCAAGAGAAAAACAATAATAACATCTAGGATTAACTAAGAGAGACATCAGCTAGTAATACACTAAGCCCTAATGTAGTAGAAAAACATCATTATAAACAGCAGCACGAACATGAGCAGATGGTCACAGATGAACGCAGCAACAAGAAACAGATCAGTATCAACATGATGTGACATTTTGCAGTGTTTATTCTTATTATTTATTTATTCATGAGTCTGACAGCCTCAGGGTAGAAGCTGTTCCTCAGTCTAGTGGTTCTACATTTGATGCTCCTCAACCTCCGTCCCGAGGGGAGTGGTGCAAAGAGTGAGTGTGCTGGGTGAGTGAGGTCTTTCATGATGCAGGTGGCTCTTTTTCTGCATCTGGAGGTGTAGATGTCTGTGATGGTGGGGAGACTGACTCCCACAGACTTCTGTGCAGCCTTCACCACTCTCTGTAGAGCTTTCCTCTCTGCAACTGTGCAGCCTCCATGCCACACGTTGATGCTGGAGCACAGGACGCTCTCCACTGCACACCTGTAGAACGAGGTGAGGACTGGGCTGCTCAGACCAGCTCGTCTCAGCCGTCTGAGGAAGTAGAGTCTCTGATGACCTTTCTTGATCAGGCTGGTGGTGTTATTGCTCCAGCTGAGGTTATCATTCAAGTGTACACCCAGGTACTTGTAGCTGGAGACCACCTCCACCGCAGATCCACCTATATACAGTGGGGTGTGGGTGTGTTTGTTCCTTCTGAAGTCCACAATCATCTCCTTCGTCTTCTTCACATTCATGTGAAGGTTGTTCTCTTTGCACCAGCTCTCCAGATGTTCCACCTCCTGTCTGTAGCTGGATTCATCATTATCTGTGATGCATCCCACCACAGCTGTATCATCTGCAAACTTAACAATATGACAGCCTGGATGTGTGGCTGTACAATCATATGTGAGCAGAGTGAACAGAAGAGGGCTCAGCACACATCCTTGAGGAGAGCCAGTGCTGAGGGTGATGGTGGAAGAGGAGAAGTTGTGGATCTTCACGGACTGTGGTCTGTTTGTTAAGAAGTCTAAGACCCAGTTACAAATAGAGGGGCTTAGTCCAAGTGTGGATAGTTTGTCTATCAGAGTTTGGGGGATCATGGTGTTGAAGGCAGATGTGAAGTCCACAAAGAGCAGACGCACGTATGAGTCCTTCTGATCCAGGTGGGTGAGAGCAGTGTGGACCACAGAGGAGATGGCGTCCTCTGTTGATCGGTTCTCACGGTATGCATATTGATGAGGGTCCTCGCTGATGTTGACGGCTGTCTTGATGTGGGACATGACCAGTTTCTCAAAACATTTAGCGACTATCGGGGTGAGGGCCACCGGTCTATAGTCATTCAGACCAGTCACTGTGGAGCTTTTTGGGACTGGGATGATGGTCGCTAGAGCTGTCATCGGGCCGGAAATACACGGCCCTACCCTACCCGAGCCCTTAGTTTAATTACCCAAGCCCGAGGGAGCCCGCTGATTTCCTAGAAATCACCGCCCGACCCGACCCTACCCGATTAAAAAAAAAAACAACAACAACAAAAAAAAACACTACGTTTATTTATTAAGCTTTTACTGCGTTCTCCCACTCAGCAAAAGAACTTGATGTTGTTCTGTGTTTTGATGGAGGAGGTGTGAGCGCGCTGCTCGCAGTTTGCTGTTGAAGCTTCAGGAATGTCAGGAATGCGGCAACTTGTTCCGCCGCAGAGAGCAGTGTGCGGACGTGAGCGTGCACCTGACGCACGTCAGCTGGTGACATAATTTTGAGCTTGTTAAAGTTAGGCCACAGAAATAATGCAACTCTCTGCAAGTCGTGGATAATAATTTTGCGCTCCAGCACTTCTGCATGTCGCGCAGAAACACCTGCTGCGGAGAGTCTGTGTGTGAGGACTGGCAGTGTTGCTTCAGTTTCTCATTCCAGAGACAAACCAGGTTGGTGGGATATTTGTCACCCTCCAGTTCTCTCTGTGCACGGTAAAATGGTTCGAGAAATGTCACTAAAAAGTCCAGCATGTCGGGGGAGACGCTGTCCAGGCGCGCGCCGCGCGCCTGCTCTCTGGCTGAGTTGCGCAATTTAGTGGCTGCGCTGCGGTTTTCACCATCTAAATTCACTCTATTAATTATTTCCTCATCAATAAACTTACTGCCTTATATTCTTTACAAGCAGATTAAAACAATTTTATATTGTGTGCATTTTTATTTAGTTTTGTTTGTGCTGTATGATTAAAAAAAACCACATCAAAGCCCGAGCCCGACCCGCGGCCCGCCAATCAAACGCAAAAATATGGCCCTACCCTACCCGAAGTCGGGTAGGGCTCGGGTAGGGTCGGGCTCGGGCAAAGAAACGACACCTCTAATGGTCGCGGTCTTCAGGCAGGTGGGAACTGACTCCAGTGAAAGTGAGGTGGTAAAGATGTCAGCCAGCACCTCACAGAGCTGGTCCGCACATTCCTTCAGAACTTTCCCTGGGATGTTGTCTGGACCCGTAGCTTTATGAGGGTTGATCCTTCTGAGACTACCTCTCACTTCTGCTGCGGTCACTTTGAGGTGCTACAGTAGTTTGTTCTTTGATTTTTAGCAAGTCAAATCTGCTCTTCTCATCCTGAGCACTTCATTGTACTGTTAACTCTGTGTTAACCTGTATAAGACAAATAAACACAACTTGAACTTGATCTAGGGGTGCAACAACGAATCGATAAAAATCGATTTTTAAAAGTGTTGGCAACGAATTTCATCATCGATTCGTTGTGTCGCGCGATTATGCTTCTTTCACGGCGCCGCGGAGCTGTTTTGTTCACCGGTAAAGCTTTTGTCAAAGCTGGCTGAGCCTGACTGAATAAAGTTTGAAAAAAAAAAAAAAAACTGCAGCGTCAGCGTGCTGCGCCTGCGCGTGTGTGTGGCTTCTGAACTGAGCGAGGAGGGAGGAGGAAACAGCAGAGACTGTTTTCAAAGTCTATTTTACAAATGACCGACGCGACGCAGAGAAAACTGTAAATAAGGGTTCTTATCAGAGTCAGAGTCAGAGAGAATTTATTGTCATTTGCACCGCATGTAGTACATGTGTTGAAAACGAGATTATGTACACAGGGTCCCAGTTACATCCAACAACAAATGCAAGAGAAATACAATAATAACATCTAGGATTAACTAAGAGAGACATCACATCAGCTAGTAATACACTAAGCCCTAATGTAGTAGAAAAACATCATTATAAACAGCAGCACGAACATGAGCAGATGGTCACAGATGAACGCAGCAACAAGAAACAGATCAGTACAGTATCAGTATGATGTGACATTTTGCAGTGTTTATTCTTATTATTTATTTATTCATGAGTCTGACAGCCTCAGGGTAGAAGCTGTTCCTCAGTCTAGTGGTTCTACATTTGATGCTCCTCAACCTCCGTCCCGAGGGGAGTGGTGCAAAGAGTGAGTGTGCTGGGTGAGTGAGGTCTTTCATGATGCAGGTGGCTCTTTTTCTGCATCTGGAGGTGTAAATGTCTGTGATGGTGGGGAGACTGACTCCAACAGACTTCTGTGCAGCCTTCACCACTCTCTGCAGAGCTTTTCTCTCTGCAACTGTGCAGCCTCCATGCCACACGTTGATGCTGGAGCACAGGACGCTCTCCACTGCACACCTGTAGAACGAGGTGAGGACTGGGCTTCTCAGACCGGCTCGTCTCAGCCGTCTGAGGAAGTAGAGTCTCTGATGACCTTTCTTGATCAGGCTGGTGGTGTTATTGCTCCAGCTGAGGTTATCATTCAAGTGTACACCCAGGTATTTGTAGCTGGAGACCACCTCCACCGCAGATCCACCTATATACAGTGGGGTGTGGGTGTGTTTGTTCCTTCTGAAGTCCACAATCATCTCCTTCGTCTTCTTCACATTCATGTGAAGGTTGTTCTCTTTGCACCAGCTCTCCAGATGTTCCACCTCCTGTCTGTAGCTGGATTCATCATTATCTGTGATGCATCCCACCACAGCTGTATCATCTGCAAACTTAACAATATGACAGCCTGGATGTGTGGCTATACAATCATATGTGAGCAGAGTGAACAGAAGAGGGCTCAGCACACATCCCTGAGGAGAGCCAGTGCTGAGGGTGATGGTGGAGGAGGAGAAGTTGTGGATCTTCACGGACTGTGGTCTGTCTGTTAAGAAGTCTAAGACCCACAAGTCCTACAACGTGTGGGAGTTCGACGCTTCATAAAGATGAAAAAGCTTTGAAAAGTGACGACGCGACACGAGATAACCACGCAGATGAAATGTAAACATGACGGGCTTCACCACGGTGTGAATGAAGGAAGAGCAGCAGGTAATTCAAAACATATTTGTTCTGTTTCAAAGAGAGAAAACGTGATATCAGTGTCTCTGGTAGCTGCTGCTGCTGCTTGTTTCTTAGCTGTGACAGAGAATGTGTGTGTTTTTATTTTTAATGTAACGATACAAGCAGTGTTTAAATGTGTTTTATAAATAAATCTAACACAAAGATGGTGATAATTTAATGATTTAGCTTCAACTTTTAATTTGCTGGCAAAGTCTGAAGTCACTGCATTGTATGGAAGGATGAATTGCATTTAAACAGGAATTACAGTAATTTATTCATCTACTCAAGTGTGTGTAATTAGTATTTTATATTTGTGTGTGTGTGTGTGTGTGTGTGTGTGTGCTTGTGTGTTTAACCAAGTGAAACAAGGCATTTCTTGAGTTACTGTAAATTATGATATAATACATATAAACTCTCTCTCATTCCAGAAAACAACAAACAATGACAGCCTTCATGATGGACAGACATCATGCACACCACCACAGCAAGCAGCAGAGACTGAAAGATCCTTACATGAACGTCACTGACATGAGGCCTCTGTCGATGGTTGAAGACGAAGACTTCACTTTTAACCCAGGTTACAATGATCCACACTTGTAATGGTAAATGGTAAATGGACTGTACTGTACTTATATAGCACCTTTCTATCTAATTGATACTCAAAGTGCTTTACATTGTTTATAGTAGTGTAAAGCACTACATGTCCTCATTTACCCATTCATACAGCACTCTACTAGATTACAAAGAACAAATCATTCTAAAGAGACAAATCCGAGCTTTAGCTCACATTCATACACCAATGGGGCACAAACATGGGGTTCAGTGTCTTGCCCATGGACACTTAGGCATGTGACTGCTGGTGGATTCCAACCCCCAACTCTTGCATTGGAGGACGACTGCTCTAACAACTCAGCCACAGCCGTCCCATCCAGGTTAAAACAACCCACACCTTTAATCCAGGTTACACTTGTCCCTCAAAAACACATTTTACAAAGTAGCTACATTTTGTGCAGGTATAAATCATACATTTGTATATATGTTTGTGTACATTTATTTTTTATTGAAGCTGACTAACTTTATTTTTTAATTATTCAATATTTTACTAACAGAATAGTCAAGTAGCAACCTGTTTTTTGTGCGATTTGATATGTCAGTCAAATTTTGGAATAAAGAGGTGATAAT
>JBBPBX010002957.1:0-31852 GCA_038048925.1 Garcialebias charrua
CACAGGTGTCTTAAAAGTGGACAAGGTCATGTCCACTACATCTCCCCCCTTTTGGAAGCCATCGCCAGTCGTTGGGGATGGGGTCCAACACGAAAGGAAACCTTGAACTGTCTCTGATCTTGAAGTAATCCGGCGAGTGGAAAAGAAAAAATCAAAAATTATAATCCCATAAAGTTTTTGGAACTTCCATACTGTTCGTAGGTAATCCCATTGCGGTAAGCTTTTAATCCCTCGGAAAACTGAGTCTGTTAACTCTTGGAAAACAAAGTCTGTGATCCTTTGGAAAACAAAGTCTTATAATCCACAGCGGTAATCCCACAGCAGTAAATCCACAACGATTAGTTTTGTTGATTGATCAGCAACAATTGTTTTCATAATCAGCATGTAGAGGGGATCCCTCGATTGACGCAGAGGAGGCGATCCTTGGATGAAGGTTGAAGACCAAGCGTTGGAGCTGCAGGTCCCCACATCGAAGGTTGTTGGCTGGTTGGTCTCCAGTCAGTGCCACTCTGGTTCTATGTGTCATGCAATTATGTGGTTTTAGGTGGGCTTATGATTGGGATTTTACATTAGGCCCTACCTATATGCACCTGGTATGTAAGCTATCATGGTTTAGATCAGCTATAATTACCAATTAAGGGGTGGATCAATTCTGTAAATTAGATATAGGGATCTATACCTATAGAATTTTGGAGGGCTTCTGTAACGAAGGCCTCTAATTCCAAACTATTCCTCCATTCATTACTTAGTTTAGGTTAAACTAAAGTAGAAAAATGAAATATAGTTTGATCTAAATGTCTGTTGTCTTTTAGACGAACGACGTAGGATTTGGTGTACCTAATAAATTTTGAAGTCTATGGCGAGACTCATCAAAATGAATAGATAATCTAGAATAGAAACGATCGAATCGGTTCAATTTAGAAATCGTGAGGCCAGTGTAGTTTATGGTACCTTGAGTAGCTTTAAACTACATTGACTCTTCAACGGTTGAGATTTAACAAAACGAACTGCATGTTGGCATAGTTAAATCCATCTTATGCATTAATCAATGTTAATACAAAACCTTTTTTGGCTGGGAGTGTCCAGAACCACAACAATATCTCAAATAATGACAACAGTAATGACTAAACAACAAGGAAACAACGTTTCACTGCTTCGACACACTCTTGTCGTCAGATTCCAAAGTGCAACACACAAGAAAACAGGTCTCAACTTTATGACCGAGGTCAACTTAAATCTTGTGGATTTAAATGGTTGTTAAGATTAGTTTTTGTTGTGGGTGTTGGACTTAGCGTTTCTAAGTTCAAGTTGGACAATGCGACTTATAGGGTGGGAAATATGGTAGTTTAAACCTGATTAGTTTATTTACTAACTTGTGTTTGGACGACCTTATTATCCCATGAAGTCGGTGAGTTTGTGAGATCTTTGTCTTTTGTGGAGTCATTGAACGCCTTGTAAGGTTTGATCTGATTTCGATGTACCCATTTAGCAATTGGCTCTTTGCGGCCTTTGCTGATTTTGATCTCGTAGACGACTGAGGACACTTTGTCTGTTATCAGATGAGGTCCAGTCCACCTGGGCATTAGTTTGCGGGCGAGAGTTCCGGTCCCGGACTCTCCTTTCCCGGTTGCTGGGGCGAACGTATAGTACCAGACTCTGTCTCCCACTTGGAGTTCATTGTGAGAGGCCTTCTGGTCATAGTACGCCTTGCGTCCTTCAGCGGACCTTTCCAGGTTTTTCTGGGCGAAAGCAAAAGTGTTTCTGAGGTGTACATTCAAATCTTTCATGTATTGTTGTGTAGTGTAGGCTGTCGCCATGACGGCGTCGCCTGGTTGGTACAACAGGTGTAGAGGGAGAGTCATTTGTCGACCGGTCATCATCTCGAAGGGAGAGATGCCAGTTGATGTGTGTGGAGTGGCTCTTATGGCCATGAGGACCAGAGGGAGTTTCACATCCCAGTCCTTGTGATTTGCAGCCACGTATTTCTTCAAAATACTCACCACAGTTCTGTTTGCTCTCTCGACTTGGCCTGAAGCCTGTGGGTGGTAGCCGACATGAAAGTTGGCCTTGACGCCTAGCGTCTTCCACAGTTCTTTCATCACTTCACCTGTGAAGTGTGTACCTTGGTCTGAGTTCACCCTAAGGGGAAGTCCAAACCTTGAGAATATATGATTCATTAACAACATAGCAGTTGTTTGTGCTGTGTCGTTAGGAGCTGGTAGGCATTCTACCCATTTGGTGAATGCACAGGTTACCGTGAGAAAATATTTATTTCCTCTAGAGCTCTTAGTGAGTGGTCCAACCCAGTCGATCTGGAGGTCAGACCATGGGAATGCAATGCCTCTGCTTTGCAGTGGTGCTCTGTGAAGTGGTCTGGTTGGCTGAAACTGGCCACAGACCACGCACCCTTCAATGTAGTCCTTGACATCCTTTTTCATTCCAGGCCAATAGGCAATTTGTTTTAATGCCGTCAGCGTGGCTTTATCTCCTTTGTGTCCTGCGGACGGGAGATCATGGGCATGAACTAACATCACCCCCCTTTGGTCATGGGGAACCACGAACACAGGTGAGGACGTTGGTCCATGAGCGAAAGTTAAGATGCCCTTGATTAGTTTTAGCTGTTTGCGCAGCTGATAAAGGACCTTAAGGTCTGGATCGGAATCCAGGTCGTCTTTAGACGGACTATTTTTGTTCGGATCAGTCAGGTACAGTATCATGGAGTTGATAGCAGGATCCGACTTTTGTAGTTGGATGATGTCTGGGTCAGTCAGTGCAGGTCGTACAGAGACTGCGTTGTCAGCAGGTCTGGCTGCGGCCTGTGCACGTGTGACTGCCATAACTCTGACTGAAGGTTGTGTTGGCAGAGTCTCGATTAACCAGGAGGGGTCGAAGGACCATAGAGGACCTTCGTCGGCTCCTTCTTTGGCTAAGGAGTCTGCAATGTCATTGTAGTGCTTGTCATCGCCTGGGACTCTAGAATGCCCTGGAACTTTCTTCCAGTAGATCTGTAAGTCGTGTGATGTCACCAAGTGATCACACGCTATGAAAAGCTCTTTGTGTTTGACCACTTTTCTGTCGCTTGTTAGGAAACCGTTCAGTTTCCACACAGCGAGGTGACAAGCGAAACTCAAACGAGCATAGTTAGAGTCAGTGCAGATGACTAGCGTCTTGATGGAGCGTTCTACTACAATCTGGAGAGCTATTAGGATTCCTGCAATCTCAGCATACTGAGAAGTCTGAGATCCTAATTTGTAGCTGAAAGTTATCTGCTCTTGGCCTTGGAGGAGGACCCCTCCAACACCTGCTCTGCAGATCTTGTCGCGGAGGAATGAAGATCCATCCACGTACAATGTTGTCATATCTTTGCAGATATTGTCATCAAAGAAGTGGTGATTCGGGTCTTCAGTTACTGGGGTTTTTACCTCAACCGGCGGCTGGGTGGCTGGTACATCTTGTGTACACTTCTGGCAGATTGCCAAGTCCGTCCCCAGATGAGACTTCTTGTTCTGACCATAACGGATGTCTAGGTTAAAACTTTGAAGTGCCATGAGCCACGTTGCAACACGTGAGTTTGTCACCACACCATCTCTGATGCGTTCACTGTTAAGGAAGGTCACTGGCTGGTGTTGTGTTTCCACAATGATTTTCTGCCCACCAATGTAGCTGGAGAAATGTTTAACTGCCCACACTGTGGTCAGTAAAGCTTTCTCACAGTCTGAGAATCTCAATTCGGGGCCTGCCATCGTTTTGCTGGCGTAGGCTACTACACGTTTGTCTCTGTCGTGTATCTGGTATAGACCTGCACTTATGCAATGAGCTGAGAAGCCCACTTCCAAGTAAAACTCTTTGTTGTAGTCCGGGTAGACTAAACAAGGGGCTGACTTGATCCTGTTTATAAGAGCGTCCATAGCCTGCTGCTGTTTGTCAGTCCAGACAAATGGAACGTCTTTCTTAAGGAGTTCAGTCAGTGGCTTTGCAAGGTCTGCATAGTTCTCTATGAACTGGTTCGAGTAGTTACACACGCCAAGAAAACTTTGTAGTTCTTTGAGATTGGTGGGGACTTTGAGATTGTCAAGGCCTTGGGTGCGAGTCAGCTGTGGTTGTACTCCGTCCGGACCTACAAGCAGGCCAACGTAGTCCACCTTGGTTCTGCACCATTGGCATTTTGACAGTGATATCTTAGCACCAGCAGTTGTCAGCTGATTCAGAACGTGGTCGATCTCAGCCAAATGTGAGTCCAGTGTTGGCTGCCTCAAAAGGACATCGTCCACGTAGATCAGTGTTCCACGCTCGTGGGCGTCTGGACATGCTTTGTTCAAGAAGATGTTGAACTCTGCAGGTGAGTTAGCGTAGCCAAAGGGACACCTGTTAAAGGTGTATTGACGGCCACCAAAAGTGAAAGCTAGTTTGTACTGGTCCTCGGCGCGCACAGGGATGGTCCAAAAACCAGAGGCGACGTCGAGGGTCGAGAAGTACTTACCATTGGTGACCTTGGGCAGTTCCTGTTGGAGTTGCGTCATAGGCCATCTGGATAAGGGAACTTGTTTGTTTAGCTTTCGGTAGTCTATAGTGAGTCTCCACTTACCATTTGGTTTTAACACCGGCCATAAAGGCGCAGAGTAAGTGCTGTTACAGTATCGGATGATACCTTTTTCTAACAGGTCATTAATGATTTCTCTGATAGGTTGATGTGCTGCCAGAGGAATCTTGTACTGTCTGACAAATGCAGGGGGAGCATTAGGCGGGGTTGGGATGCTCACTGTGTGGAGCGTGGTCAACCCACAATCCATCGAGTCAGTTGAGAATGATTTTTCATATTTTAGCAGAACTTTGCGAAGTTTGTCCCTGTCTTCATCAGTTTCCAAGGCGTCGGCCTGAGCGACCACCTGGTCTATCTGTGAAGCAAATGAGAGCGGTTCTTGTTCTCTGGGGAGCTCCAGTGAGTCCCCTTCAGTGTCATAAAACCTGTCAACAGGTAGTGCACTGTAAGTTTGAGGGCCTAGACTTTCTCCTTGGTTGAAACCGAACCTGTGGACAATGTCCCGGTCGGACTCAGTGGGGGAGAAAAGAGCTATGGCCTGTGTTGGTTTTGTGAACAAGACTCGCCCCGAATGATGACTTGGGATCAAGTTTTCTGGGAGTCCTCCCAGAAATGGAATGCTTAGTTCAAAATCATGAAAATCAGTAGAGATCAACCATCCTAGCTGTGAGCGCTTTGGGATCAGTACCTCTTCTGTGCTCGTGTTACACACAGCGACAGTCGTGGTTCTGCCGTCGAGGGTCACTTGGCATGTGGCCTCCATGGACAGTCCTAAGTTGAAAAACATAGGAGATGGTTGAAAGCATGCCTGTTTTGTTCTAATAGCCTGTCCTTTCATGATGTGAATCATCACCGGCTTGTTCATAACCTGAGGTGGCACCACAGTGTTATGGCTGTTAGCAACCTGGCAGACCTCTGGAATGGTCTGTCCAGCCTTAAGGTTCTCTGTGGTTAACACAGGAGAGTCCTTCGTGGCTGTATCTAGTGACCACAGTGCATTGTTGTTGACGTCCACTCGGACACCTAATCTTACCAAAATGTCGGAGCCTATGTAGGTTGCATGTGGTAAGTTCGGGACCACGAGGAACGGGTGATCCAGTTCTCGTTGGTTCCAGATTAGTTTAAGGTCAATGATCCCTTTAGCAGTCATTACCTGTTTATCGTTGGGGTCTAACGGGAAGCGGAAAGCCTTTTTGTTCATTCCGAGACCCAACTGTTTCTTAACCAAGGTTCCAAAGAAAGCTTGGCTGATCGCTGATTTCTCCGTCCAAGGGGACAGAACAGCATCATCGGTGTGGGATCCTTGAATCTCAACACCTTTGACTACCTGTGGTAGGTAGTGTTCGGTGAGTGCCAACTGTTTCAGCTCGCAGAGGGGGCTCTCTTGTTGGACCTCTACTGCCTCACCTGTAGTTGGAGGTTCACCCACAGGGATTGTGCTCTCGTCTGAGCATTCCCTTTTGCCTTCCGCGGTACCTGCCGTTAGACGGTCAGTGTTACTCTGTGTAGGCATATCGATCGGCAGTGGTTGACTCACTCTGGTCCACATTGTCTGATCGCCATAATCTATAACCGCGTCGAAGCGGTTTATAAAGTCTTGGCCAACCAAAAATGGGCATGAGTCAACGGTGGACACGTATACCGGGTGGTATAGTGTCGTCTCACCAATCTGCATGTGAACCATTGCTATAGCTGTTAGGGTTGTACTCGTCTCCGAGAGACCCTGCAAAACTATAGCACATTCTCTGAGGGGTATTTCCCTGTCAACACCGCTAGCGGCCAGCCGCAGCTCTTCTAACAGTGTGGGTGACATAACGGATATGTCTGCCCCACCATCCAAGAGGGCCTCTTTTCTGAGGATCCCTTCCAACGTGATGGACAGGTAAGCCTTCTTAGCGGGCCCCTTTCTGATAATGTCACACAGGAACTCACCAGGTTGTCTCCGACGTTTATCACGCCTACCCCTGACTGTGTGACCTTCATTTATCAGTACTGTTAGTGCAGACACACATGGGTCTGACTGTTCAGTTCGTGGCGAGCCACTTTCAACGGTGAGTGAGCTTTCCCCCCCTTTTTCTGACGAGGGGTGCTCAGGCTCCGTAACAATGAAGTCATGGTTACAGTCAACGTTCTGTTGACTGTCACATTCTGGACTGTCAACGATTCGACTGTCATTACCCTGATTGTCAGCATCCTGGCCACCAATGTCTTGGTGACTGCCAGCAACTGTGGCATTGTTGTTGTTAGAATGTTCAGAGTTACTATCAATGATAGTGCTACACATCACACCGGGTTTGTTCTCATTTTTAGTATTTTCCCACGTGTCGAACATCTGACGTATTTCCTCCTTGACTTCTGGGGACAGAGGGCTACGGCCTTTCCTCCGGGACTTCTGCGATTTTTTGTCTGTCTCGGACTGTTCAGTTTGAGGGGTAGGGGGAGCAGGTCCACGGCGTGGGGGCCCCTTCCGGGCCCAGACTGGCTTCGGGTGTCCCCTCTGGGACCACCCTTGGTTCGGGGGTTCCTGCTGGGACCACCCTTGGTTATATGGGTTACCCTTGTACCCATAATCTTTACTCGTTGGACGCGCACCCCCCTTTTGATCCTTTTGTTCACCCTCCGTGTTTTGCTTGAGCCACCTTGGGTTTTTCCTCAAGCGGACACCCCCACTTTGTGGTTTGTCAGGGTGAAAGGTCTGTTTCTTTTCGCCTGTCGGTGGATAGGGAGCTGGTGCTCGCGTCCCTTCCAGTTCCAGCGATTGGGAGTCGGCTCTCGCACTCGTGAACACCTCTACGGGTGTTCTGCATTCCATGCGGGCCTCGAAAACATTTACGGCGCATTGTTTCATTTCCTTGATGGTCTTGTCTCTGAAATTAGCCATCACTTGAACTGACTCTTTTATATCAGGGTGGAGGTTTTTACCGAAAAGGTATTTAAAACCTACGTCGTCCTCCATGCCCGGTTCATTGCGATTACCAAAGAAAGCCTGGAACATTCTCTGGTAATATGCCTGTGGATGCTCCTTCTTACCTTGCACGACCTTCTCGGCATCAGGGTAGCCACCAGGCCCCATGTTTGGAGTGAACTCTCGTATAAGAGTATCACGCAACAGTTTGTAATCTGTTTTTATGGCGTCCGGTTGGCGAACAATGAAGTTATATACAGGCCAGTCTGCGGTGAGCCTGATCAGCGCAATTTTATCCTCAGCAGTAGCATTTGGAAAATTACCCAGCTGGAAATCAAGAGAGTCTAGGTAGTTCTTTGTATAGATTGAACCCAACGGCCCTGGCTCAAAGCGTTGAATGTATCTAGAAAGCTTCTGGAGTTCAGGTATTGGAATAGAAAGTTTAGCATCATTGCTATTCCCATTTACCTGTGATCCATGTGCAGGTGTTGATGTTGAGGACGCAAGTCCCTGCTCCGACTGGCGGGTCTTAACAGGTACGGTGAGCTGTTCTGCATCACCGCGTGGAGGTGGTGGGGGTGGTGGTGTGATGCCTTGAGAATGCTTTGCCACAACATCCACCCACCTCTCCCTTTCTTTAAAGAGGTTTTCTTTAGTTAAGGTCAGTTCCACCTTACTTTCAGTCAATTCTCTGCGTAAACAATCAACTGCAGTTTGTAGCGCTGTGCACTGTTCACTGAGTTTTCTATTTTCCTCGAATTGAGTGCTCTCTTTTAGTTGTTCTTTTAATTTATCATACTCTATTTTCAACATTGTGCACCGGGTGTGGGCTTCTTCTCTTTTTTCCTTGTTCTCTTGTAGATCTTTAGACATCGATTGTACCTGTTGCTGTAATATTTCATTCTCTCTGATAGAATCGTCATATTTTTGTCCTCTGGACCGAATGTTTTCTTCATATGAATGTGTTTGCAACAGTATTTCATTGTTTAAACGTTCAATCTCTGTATTTGTCGTTTTCTTGTATGACACAAACTCTGAAGTGGTACCTTCGTGTTTAGTTTTCTCATCAGCCAGTTTATTTTTTTCATCAGCCAGTTCATCCTCAAGGTCCCCACTCTTATACAGTTCATGGTCCAGTCTGGTCTTCAACAGAAAGGCCAATTTGACAGTACGGTCGGCGCTGAGCTTTTTTCCACCTTTTTTGATTATGCCTGTTGCTAGACTTTCTAACTCTGTGTCCAGAGTCGGGGTGTCCATTGCTGCTACCTCCTCACCATACTTCACGAGTGTTTTCATTAGCAGTTTTAAGGCATTATCAACACAATCTGTGTCCTCTGACTCAGACTCTGAATCCTCCTGCGCTGGGATTTTCTCCTCAACCGGCGCTGGAGTTTGCTCACCATCAGCATCCTCCAAGGATGAGGATGGAACAACTTCATCTGATTGTTTATCCATATTTGTTTTGAGTCTGTAAAAATCAACAAGCTGGTACATGCAGGTGTTATTCGAAAAAGAAATTCGTTATCAAATTAACCTCACTGTTGTAAACGTACACAGAAAAACGTTAAAAATGCTATTTTTAACCAAAAGTGTACAGTGTATGCCAATGCTGTTTAAAATTTTGAATGTGGAAATGCTCTGCTCTCCATCAACTTTTCTTTTTTATTTAATCTGAAAATTAAATAAAAGATGCTTTTTTGAGTGTTATTTTAAATCTCTTCAGTATTTAAAATGAGCATCAATTGTTCGTCTGTACCTCTGTTTTCAAAAATTCTTTATTTAAAATAAACAGGAGTTTTTGTTTGTGTACAGAACAATTTTAAAGCTGGTAATTTTCACCATAAAAAATGCTGACTTTATGATGTGTTGAGAGAAAACTCATCTATTAACGTCCAGCAGGGGGCAGCGTCGCGTATGTTATCACGAAGCGACTGAGTTTAAATCAGTACATGGAAAGAAAACAACCTATTAGGGTTAGTTTTCAGTAAGAACGTGATAATTGCTCGAACCGCTTTCTTGTCAGAGACAAGTTTATGTTGCTAGACAGTGTTGATGGCTTCAGATGAGTGTTTAAGTGTGTGTTCGTGTGTGAACGAGTGTGAGCCAGCGAGTGTGACCTGTCACTCAAAGTGCGGCACCTGGAAGTGACGACAAAAATGGGCGGGCCCACGCAGCGTGCGTAGCGCGTCACCAGCTTCTTACGTGAGCGAGGCGGAGCTCGCTACAACATACGTGACGTCAACAAATCAATCACAGCATATGTAGTTCATTCTCCAAGCATAAATGGCGAATGTAGTTTTTCTTACCTTCGACCAATGTAGTACCGGAAATGACGACAAAGTGGGCTGGTCGCAACGGCGTGCGACGTGATTGACAGCTCACAACAGCGAATCAGCGTTCGCCACAAGAGTGATTGACAGCACACAACAGCGAATCAGCGTTCGCTACAAGAGTGATTCACAGCACTCGTATCATCCAATCACAGCTCATAAACGGACATGAGACACGTCTTCTTAACGTTAGCTTAGCACAACAGAATACAACTTCATAGACTCTTAAAAACAACTCAAACGCTACAATTTAACTTCCCAAAATGCTGAAACATGCGGCGCACATCTAGACAGGCCAACTTAGTCACGCTCAGTAACCCAGCACTGCAGCTGTTGAACAACACGGACTCTCGCGGAGTCACTCCAGGTCGGTTCCGGTCCACGTTAGAGGAGCAGAAAACTCGGGTCAGAACCCATTAACCGACACGTTCTAACAGTATATGCTGCTTCGACCTTCTTTAAAATGTAAAACACCACAACAGCAATCTTGTAGATGTTAAATTAGCTTTCAGGCTTCTGACTCGGCGGTCAAACAAAGCTTTGTACAGGAGTCCGCGTGAACTGGACCGAACCAGAACTTCCACAGACTACGGCTGACAAAACTTCACCTGAATGCTTCCAACAGCGTCTAACAGAGTTGAAACAATAATAATCTCACAGCTTCAAATGATAAAAACATGCAGAATCTGCCTGCTTTGAACACTTCCAGCCAAAATCATTATCCTCAGAGTTTAAAACTTGGATCCTTTTATGCAAACATGACGTTACAGTTCATGACTGAGACCACAGATTTATCAATAAACTTTTAGAAGCCGATACGAGGCCACCAGATGTAAAGGGGTTAAAGGGGGGGTCAGTTTAATACTGACCTCCTTTTTACCTTAATTAATTTACTTATTCAGATTGAATAGTAAATTCACGGATTCTCTTCTTTTTCAGTTTATTCAATATTTCTGTGATCTTTATGATGGATAAATAAACAGAGCCATTAAGTGACAAAGACGTTAACTTAGTTTGATATGTCAAAGAGACACTATCATTTATTTAGAATAAATCAACTAAATTAACACCATTACACTTGATTGACATGATTTCACTTTCTTTCAATTTAAAACGTCAGCACACTTAAATTCAACACAACAGACATAAATATTGGATGTTAACATATTTAGTCTGTGGGCTCTTTTAGCTTAAAAATATAGTTTCCAGCTTAGATAGAGAGGGGAAAGAGTAGGAGGAATAAGAGGTTGGAGAGATTAAGTTATTTATCTCGAGTGTAACCAGAGATGACACATTCCATCCGACTTCGGCTAAATCCCAGGTACGTTTGTAAACCGCTCTTTACCTTTTGACGATGCGTCTGATAAAGATATTGCCAGCCTCCCAGGTGCACGGAGTCCTTCCGGCCCTCGTACGTCTGAACTGGTCGTTTACTTCCAACGTCTCCTCGGATCCGCGTCAGCCGTCAGAAACATGTGGCAGCTTCTGGCTGACTTCAAGACGAGATGTTTCTCAAAGGAAGTTCATTAAGAACTTTGGAGCTTTTGCTCGGGGAACTGGATGGAGACGTCCATCAGTTCTAGCTGACAAGTTAGTCTTTGGCTCTTGACCAAGCTTGACCAGCTGCAAGGCAGAGAGCTTTCAGGTCTCCGTCCATTCAAACTCTTTGTCCATTCAAAGACTGAAGCGTTTCCGCACAGTTAGAACTTAAAAGCAGGAACACAGAGAGGAGTTCACTTGCTTTATCAAACCCAAGGTTACAAGCCAGCAGCAGAGAGAAATGTTTAGGAAAAAAGACAGATAACGCTGGAGCCCTGCTCATCAGACTGTCTCTGAGTTTCTAAACAAAACCGTCCGGTCTCTGTGACCCGAAGGCTTCACCTTTAAACACAGCAGTGAAGACAGTAATTAACACATTTCAGAATAACACAGCATAAAAGCACATATCATGAAAATGAGAAAAGTTATTCTTGATTACATTAGAATAAAATCAAGATATAGAAATAGTCTCTTTTAGTGACTATATGTCCTCAGATTATAACTAATGGAATAATTGTGTTAAATGTCCTGCTTTACTGAGAGGTCAGTAAAGGTCATCACTGGACAGTTCAAAAGTACACAGGTGTCTTAAAAGTGGACAAGGTCATGTCCACTACAACTCCAACATCTGTTCCATAACATCTGTTCCATATCTTTGTCCAAACAAAAAAATGTGGTATCATCTGCAAAAAGGACACATTTAAGGAGTCCTGACACATTTACCAAGTCATTCACATATAAAATAAATAGCTTTGGTCCAAGTACAAAGCCTTGAAGAACTTCACATGTGATATTACAGAGGTCAGATCTTACACCATTTATTTGTACAAACTGTTTCCTATCTTTCAAGTAGCTAGATACCCACTGTAATGCTGGTCCTCTAATACCATATTTGTTCAAATTTTCAAGGAGAATGGTGTGATCAATAGTATCAAATGCTTTTTTAAATCAACAAAAATACAGACACAATATTGTTTTTGATCGACAGCAGTAGTTATTTGTAACTAACTATGTACTGTATACAGGGTCCCAGTTACATCCAAATGTAAAAGAAAAACACTAATAAGATCCAAGATATGAACTAAGACAAACGTTGATAAAAATAAACTCAGTGTAATACCCTTAAAAAGGGGAAGAAAAGTGAGAAATGACACGGACACTGTGTTTCCTTCACTTACAGTATGTAAGTTATGTATGTTATGGGCGGCTGTGGCTGAGTGGTTAGCGTAGTCGTCCTCCAATGCAAGAGTTGGGGGTTTGAATCCACCAGCAGTCACATACCGAAGTGTCCCTGGGCAAGACACTGAACCCCCCATTGCCTCTGATGTGTGTCCCATTGGTGTATGAATGTAATAAAGCACTGCATAGTCTTTTAAGAATGATTTGTTCAATTAGCTTTGTATAGATCTAGTAGAGTGCTGTATGAATGGGTAAATGAGGCACAGATTGTGCTGTAAAGTGCTTTGAGTATCTTGATCAGATAGAAAGGCACTATATAAGCACAGTTCCTTTACAACATGCATGTATTAAATTAACATAAACACAATTCTCAAAACAGTACAGCACCTTTAAACAATTGCTTATCAGAACAGTCCATTTTAACTGAACTTAACCTTTAGCCTTTTGGAGAGATATTTTCACAACATTTGACCTCTTGCTCTGAATGATCTGTTACTTCATTACTGAAAGGATTTACATCCCAGTTCCTGTGAAATAGGAATTAATATTAAAGGACAACACCCACCATGTTTTCAAATTGCATCGCCATTAATATTTATTAGTTTATTTAAAAATAATACAGGAGCGTTTATTTATATTGTAGAGAAATAACGCTAAATGTGTTATTTCATGATTTATAGCAGATTTTAGCAGAAGCTCCAGGAAAAATCTGCTCCTCTCCATATATGGGCATTCACATGGGCATTCACGTCACTAAAGTGACGCCTTGGAGTTACAGGCGGAGTTATAATAAGCATTCATCAACTTCCATGACCGCTGCTCTGAGCGAGGAAAAAAAAAGCGAAGCATTTTTAAATATTCCCTAAAGCTGCCTGTTGATTAATCCTGCTGTCGCTCACTGATGTCTATCATATTCTGAGCGAGCATCCACGTAGACATACTAGTTTAATTCGCTTGATCGCGACAAATTCATTCATTTCCGCATCGGCTTTTTATTCTCTCCCCCCGTGACCAGACAGGTCGGGAGTACAGAAAAGGCAGCCGCGCAGCGGAGCTCTGCGCGCGTGCTCCCCCGTGCTCCCCGCAACAAGGCTGGGACGGAGCAGAGCCCTGAGTCGGCACGAATTCGGAACTTCAAAGGTGACCAGCAGAACGGGGAGCCAGAGACGCGCGGCTCGCTCCTCTGGGCAGAATGAGAGCAGCAACGGTCCGCAGCGGTGTTATAAAATAAATAATAAATAAAATCAGAGCGCTGGTCCATATGTACACACAAATGCACCAGGAAATATGCAGTTTTATCTCCCACTCTCATAAACCTCCATGGAAACTCACTCCTGCCTTCTGGGTGGAGACGTAACTGAAGTCACATGACACTTCGGCACTCTTCGGCCGAGTTTCCGGATTCATTCGGGACTGGGTTTTTTATTTTTTTTTTTTAACCCTCGCCTGGCCCAAATGCAAAAATGAAAATAGACATCATATTAAATTACAGTAATTGTCCTATATGGTGAATTGTTACTGTCATGGTGGGTGTTGTCCTTTAAAGGGGACCACAGATAGGTTTTTAAAATTTTTATGGTATGTCTTTGGGGTTACCAGACAGTGTTCATTCAATTTAATACACAAAATAATTCTTAGATAATCAATTATACCCTTTTTAATTCTGCCATTTTTAACTTTCGTTTTGAACGACCGGTTTATGATAATGAGATCTCGTGGCACGCCCTTCAAAGATCTGCTTACATTAACTCCGCCCTCCAAAGGCAGACGAGGATGTCTGAACTCACGCTGAGCTGTAACTGGACCGCGCAACGTATTTATTGTGTGGGACAGATCAGACGTGTACAAGTTGTCGTGTCATTTTTAATTTTTCCTCTAAATGTCCAACTCCCTCCCTGACGTCTCCCTCCCTCTCCCTGTGCGCGCAAGCTGATCGGATGTCACTCGCGGTCGCGGACACACACACACACTCATAGCGTGGCTGTCTTGTTATCTGTGTCCCCCTCGCTCAGCCGCGCTTCGGGCCCGGCACACACATACACACACATACACACACACACACGGGTTTGTCAATGAGGTTTAGCCGTACGTAGTCTGTCCTGCTAATGACACATAAACCAACACACACACACACACACACACAGCAACATGCTGCATATCGCTGTTCATTCAAGCCTCCCATCTGAAAACTATCAATTTTAAATCTGCTTAGTGCGCGCTCCATTATCTGGGCCAGGAGGGTCAGAGAGTTAGCTGGCTAGACTCTGTGACATTTTTAGCCATGAAATCAGGAAAAACAACCGTCACGTCTTTTTATACTGAAGTGGGTGGAGCCGCACCAGGGGTTGCTGGTGAGGGGCTGGACTCAGGTTCGAGGTGGGTTGTCCTGGCGCTTGTGACGTCACAAGCGCGATGATTTCAAAACGAAACCTATCTTATCACAGTGAAATAAATATACTTAGAGTAAATAAACCACTGGGTGCATTTTTTTGGCCTTAGGACTGTTTTTTTATGAAGTAAATACCCAAAATTGAGTAAAAAAACCATTAAAAAGTGAATTTTGAATATGTGGTCCCCTTTAACTGTTTCAGTAAATAAAAGCAATAAGAAAATAAGGACAAAACATGCGCACCACAGTTAACATACAAACATAGCTGGTTAATGCCAAACACGTGACAGAAGTTCAGCTAACCATGCAAACTGTGCACGAGGTCTAAGAAGCTAGTGAATACAACTGCCACTTCATGTTATCGACACAAAAAACAAAGAATGTGATAAACTAATATTATGAATCAGTAAAACTGAGTTAGATATATTTAGCATAGTATAACATATAATCATAAATTCTAATAAAAGAATTACCTTAAAAAGGGGAAGAAAAGTGAGAAATGACACGGACATTGTGATCCTTCACTTACAGAATGGAGAATGGAGAAAACGGCAATGTGCGTCCCCTTCTGGACATACTGGGCTTTACCCATCAAGCCCAGAACAATGATAAGCAATCCTAAGCAGCTGATCACAGAGCAGTATGTTTTATCCATTATTACACACTCCTCCAAGAAAAAATGTTGTACTCAACATTATATATATATATATTTTTTTTCTTCTTTCGGCTTTATTCCCTGCGTTAGGGGTCGCCACAGCGAACTGGTCGCACGAAGATTTGGCAGTTGTTTTTACACCGGATGCCCTTCCTGACACAACCACAGACCACCGAGCAACCACAGCCCTCTGTGTGGAGCAGAGAGCTGATATCTAGGGTTCCCGGGGGAGCAGATGGTGGGGGTTAAGGGCCTTGCTCAAGGGCCCAGAGTGGGGCAGATGAGGGTGGATACAAGTGTGACCGCTTCACTTATCCCACCCACATCTTTGATGTTGTCGGTACCGGGGCTTGAACCGGCGACCTTCCGATCACAAGCTCACCTTCTTAACCTCTGCGCCACCACTCCCAGTACTCAACATTATATGATACATCTAAATCAAGACAAAACAAAAACTACTTCAAAACATTTCTTACAGACCGAGATTTGCAATAACCATTCAATAAAGGTTGAATACAATCTTTAAAGTCACATTTTGTCACTTGAAATACTTAAAGATCAATTATATTTGAACCCATCTGAACTGATAATTATTTTTTGGATCAAATATTAAAATATTATAACTTGTCAATTCAGGTGCATCAAACATCAATATGGGTGCTATTTCTATTTTAAAAATTAGTTTTTGGGAATTAATATTAACTGCTTCAGTTTTGTACTTCATTGTGTGTGTTGCCTGTTTGTTTGTTTGTACAGCACTTTGGTTTGGCCTTGTCGCTGTTTAAAGTGCTTTATAAATAAAATGGTATGGTATGGTATATAGAAGCTGGTTGTTGCAGACCTGCACAGGACACATCCAGGTTGGAAGCCTTGCATAAGAGGGCAATGCAGCAAGACTGTAACAAGATGGAGAACCAATTTTGTCATATCATGTCTTTGGGGGCTGACGTAGTCTCTGTGGTCACTGTGGTCTTTCCATTTCACATTCAGAGGTGTGATCAGTTGGGGTCAGGGGTGTGTCTGCTCCAGTATCAGGTGCATTTTCAGGCTGAATGTCCTGGTCTCCTAAACGTTGACTGTTACAACTGTAAAGGATTATGAGGAGGTCAATATTAATACTGACCTCTTTACCTTAATTAATTTACTTATTCAGATTGAATAGTAAATTCACGGATTCTGTTCTTTTTCAGTTTACCCAATATTTCTGTGATCTTTATGATGGATAAATAAACAGAGCTATAGAGTGACAATGGACACGTTAACTTAGCTTGATATGTCAAAGAGACACTATCATTTATTTAAAATGAATCAACTAAATTAACACCATTACACTTGATTGACATGATTTCACTTTCTTTCAATTTAAAACGTCAGCACACTTAAATTCAACACAACAGACATAAATACTAGATGTTAAACATATTTAGTCTGTGGCTCTTTAACTTAAAATAGTTTCCAGCTTAGTTTGAGAGGGGAAAGAAATAGGAGGAAAGATTTAAGAAGAAATTATCGTGAGCATGATACCAGAGTGACACTTCTCCTCCGACTTCTGCTAAAATCCAGGTACGTTTTGTAAACAGCTCTTTACCTTTCGACGACGAGTCTGATAAAGAAATGACACCAGCCTTCAGATGCACAGAGTCCTTTAGTCCCAGCACGTCCAAAACTGGTTTTAGTTTACGTTTCAACGTCTCCTGGTTTCGCTTGGTCATCAGAGAATATGTCAGCTCCTGGCCTCTGACTTCAAGATAAACTTATTCCAGGAAGGAATAAACAAAGTTTTTGAGCTTACACTCGTTCAAAGTGGACCCATAACAACATGTTATCAGTCCCAGCTGGATGACGAGTCCTTAGCGTGTGACTGGTGGTCATTCAGCTCTTTGGAAAAGTTCACATCTCTTTGAAGTTCCCAGAAACTCTGAAGCGTTTCCGCACAGTTAGAACTTAAAAAGCGACTTAGAGAGGAGTTCACTTGCCTTATCAGACCCAAGGTTACAGCCAGAGCAGAGGGAGATTTGTTTAGGAAAAGACAGAGAAGCTGGAGCCTTGTTCATGAAAAACAACGGATTAACCTGTCTTCTGACTTTCTAAACAAAACCGTCTGGTCTATGTGACCCGAGATTTCACCTTTAACACAGCAGTGAACACAGTTTAACTCTTACAGAATAACACAGCTTAAAAGCACACATCATGAAAATGACAAAAGTTATTCTTTTGATCACATCAGCCTAAAATCAAAGATAGAAATAGTCTCTTTTTGGTGACTATGTTATCAGATTATAGCTAAATGAATGATTTTGTAGTAAATGTCTTGCTTTACTGAGAGGTCAGTAAAGGTCATCACTGGACAGTTCAAAAACCTTAATTTGACCCTGGGTAGGTCCACTACATCTCCCCCCTTTTGGAAGCCATCGCCAGTCCTTGGGGATGGGGTCCAACACGAAAGGAAACCTTGAACTGTCTTTGATCTTGAAGCAATCCAGTAAGTGGAAAAGAAAAATCAAAAATTATAATCCCATAAAGTTTTTGGAAATTCCATACTGTTCGGAGGTAATCCCATTGCGAAAAGCTTTTAATCCCTTGGAAAACAAAGTCTGTTAACTCTTGGAAAACAAAGTCTGTGATCCTTTGGAAAACAAAGTCTTATAATCCACAGCGGTAATTCCACAGCAGTAATTCCACAACGGTTAGTTTTGTTGATTGATCAGCAACAATTGTTTTCATAATCAGCATGTAGAGGGGATCCCTCGATTGACGCAGAGGAGGCGACCCTTGGATGGAGGTTGAAGACCAAGCGTTGGAGCTGCAGGTCCCCACATCGAAGGTTGTTGGCTGGTTGGTTTCCAGTCAGTGCCACTCTGGTTCTATGTGTCATGCAATTATGTGGTTTTTTAAGGTGGGCTTATGATTGGGATTTTACATTAAGCCTTACCTATATGCACCTGGTATGTAAGCTATCATGGTTTAGATCAGCTACAATTACCAATTAAGGGGTGGATCAATTCTGTAAAATTAGATATAGGGATTTGTACCTATAAAATTTTGGAGGGCTTCTGTAACGAAGGCCTCTAATTCCAAACTATTCCTCCATTCATTACTTAGTTTAGGTTAAACTAAAATAGAAAAATGAAATATAGTTTGATCTAAATGTCTGTTGTCTTTTAGACGAACGACGCAGGATTTGGTATTCCTAATAAATTTTGAAGTCTATGGCGAGACTCATCAAAATGAATAGACAATCTAGAATAGAAACGATCGAATCGGTTCAATTTAGAAATTATGAGACCAGTGTAGTTTATTGTACCTTGAGTAGCTTTAAACTACATTGACTCTTCGACGATTGAGATTTAACAAAACGAACTGCATGTTGGCATAGTTAAATCCATATCATTCATTA
Organism: Garcialebias charrua; assembly: GCA_038048925.1. NCBI lineage: Eukaryota > Metazoa > Chordata > Actinopteri > Cyprinodontiformes > Rivulidae > Garcialebias > Garcialebias charrua. The sequence continues at coordinate 18,935 of JBBPBX010002957.1, forward strand.
ACCAATGTTAATACAAAACCTTTTTGGCTGGGAGTGTTCAGAACCAAACAATATCTCAACTAATGACAACAGTAATGACTAAACAACAAGGAAACAACGTTTCACTGCTTCGACACACTCTTGTCGTCAGATTCCAAAGTGCAACACACAAGAAAACAGGTCTCAACTTTATGACCGAGGTCAAATTAAATCTCGTGGATTTAAACGGTTGTTAAGGTTAGTTTTTGTTGTGGGTTTTAGGCTTAGCGTTTCTAAGTTCAAATTGGACAATGCGACTTATAGGGTGGAAATACGGTAGTTTAAACCTGATTAGTTTATTTACTAACTTGTGTTTGGACGACCTTATTATCCCATGAAGTCGGTGAGTTTGTGAGATCTTTGTCTTTTGTGGAGTCATTGAACGCCTTGTAAGGTTTGATCTGATTTCGATGTACCCATTTAGCAATTGGCTCTTTGCGGCCTTTGCTGATTTTGATTTCGTAGACGACTGAGGACACTTTGTCTGTTATCAGATGAGGTCCAGTCCACCTGGGCATTAGTTTGCGGGCGAGAGTTCCGGTCTCGGACCCTCCTTTCCCGGTTGCTGGAGCGAACGTATAGTACCAGACTCTGTCTCCCACTTGGAGTTCATTATGAGAGGCCTTCTGGTCGTAGTACGCCTTGCGTCCTTCAGCAGATTTTTCCAGGTTTTTCTGGGCGAAAGCAAAAGTGTTTCTGAGGTGTACATTCAAATCTTTCATGTATTGTTGTGTAGTGTAGGCTGTCGCCATGGCGGCGTCGCCTGGTTGGTACAACAGGTGTAGAGGGAGAGTCATTTGTCGACCGGTCATCATCTCGAAGGGAGAGATGCCAGTTGATGTGTGTGGAGTGGCTCTTATGGCCATGAGGACCAGAGGGAGTTTCACGTCCCAGTCCTTGTGGTTTGCAGCCACGTATTTCTTCAAAATACTCACCACAGTTCTGTTTGCTCTCTCTACTTGGCCTGAAGCCTGTGGGTGGTAGCCGACATGAAAGTTAGCCTTGACGCCTAGCGTCTTCCACAGTTCTTTCATCACTTCACCTGTGAAGTGTGTACCTTGGTCTGAGTTCACCCGAAGGGGAAGTCCAAACCTTGAGAATATATGATTCATTAACAACATAGCAGTTGTTTGTGCTGTGTCGTTAGGAGCTGGTAGGCATTCTACCCATTTGGTGAATGCACAGGTTACCGTGAGAAAATATTTATTTCCTCTAGAGCTCTTAGTGAGTGGTCCAACCCAGTCGATCTGGAGGTCAGACCATGGGAATGCAATGCCTCTGCTTTGCAGTGGTGCTCTGTGAAGTGGTCTGGTTGGCTGAAACTGGCCACAGACCACGCACCCTTCAATGTAGTCCTTGACATCCTTTTTCATTCCAGGCCAATAGGCAATTTGTTTTAATGCCGTCAGCGTGGCTTTATCTCCTTTGTGTCCTGCGGACGGGAGATCATGGGCATGAACTAACATCACCCCCCTTTGGTCATGGGGAACCACGAACACAGGTGAGGACGTTGGTCCATGAGCGAAAGTTAGGATGCCCTTGATTAGTTTTAGCTGTTTGCGCAGCTGATAAAGGACTTTAAGGTCTGGATCGGAATCCAGTTCGTCTTTAGACGGACTATTTTTGTCCGGATCAGTCAGGTACAGTATCATGGAGTTGATAGCAGGATCCGACTTCTGTAGTTGGATGATGTCTGGGTCAGTCAGTGCAGGTCGTACAGAGACTGCGTTGTCAGCAGGTCTGGCTGCGGCCTGTGCACGTGTGACTGCCATAACCCTGACTGTAGGTTGTATTGACAGAGTCTTGATTAACCAGGAGGGGTCGAAGGACCATAGAGGACCTTCGTCGGCTCCTTCTTTGGCTAAGGAATCTGCAATGTCATTGTAGTGCTTGTCATCGCCTGGGACTCTAGAATGTCCTGGAACTTTCTTCCAGTAGATCTGTAAGTCGTGTGATGTCACCAAGTGATCACACGCTATGAAAAGCTCTTTGTGTTTGACCACTTTTCTGTCGCTTGTTAGGAAACCGTTCTGTTTCCACACAGCGAGGTGACAAGCGAAACTCAAACGAGCATAGTTAGAGTCAGTGCAGATGACTAGCGTCTTGATAGAGCGTTCTACTACCATCTGGAGAGCTATTAGGATTCCTGCAATCTCAGCGTACTGAGAAGTCTGAGATCCTAATTTGTAGCTGAAAGTTATCTGCTCTTGGTCTTGGAGGAGGACCCCTCCAACACCTGCTCTGCAGATCTTGTCGCGGAGGAATGAAGATCCATCCACGTACAATGTTGTCATATCTTTGCAGATATTGTCATCAAAGAAGTGGTGATTCGGGTCTTCAGTTACTGGGGGTTTTACCTCAACCGGCGGCTGGGTGGCTGGTACATCTTGTGTACACTTCTGGCAGATTGCCAAGTCCGTCCCCAGATGTGACTTCTTGTTTTGACCATAACGTATGTCTAGGTTAAAACTTTGAAGCGCCATGAGCCACGTTGCAACACGTGAGTTTGTCACCACACCATCTCTGATGCGTTCACTGTTAAGAAAAGTCACTGGCTGGTGTTGTGTTTCCACAATGATTTTCTGTCCACCAATGTAGCTGGAGAAATGTTTAACTGCCCACACTGTGGTCAGTAAAGCTTTCTCACAGTCTGAGAATCTCAACTCGGGGCCTGCCATCGTTTTGCTGGCGTAGGCTACTACACGTTTGTCTCTGTCGTGTATCTGGTACAGACCTGCACTTATGCAATGAGCTGAGAAGCCCACTTCCAAGTAAAACTCTTTGTTGTAGTCTGGGTAGACTAAACAAGGGGCTGACTTGATCCTGTTTATAAGAGCGTCCATTGCCTGTTGCTGTTTGTCAGTCCAAACAAATGGTACGTCTTTTTTAAGGAGTTCAGTCAGTGGTTTCGCAAGGTCCGCATAGTTTTCGATGAATTGGTTCGAGTAGTTACACACGCCCAGAAAACTTTGTAGTTCTTTGAGATTGGTGGGGACTTTGAGATTGTCGAGGCCTTGGGTGCGAGTCAGCTGTGGTTGTACTCCGTCTGGACCTACAAGTAGGCCAACGTAGTCCACTTTGGTTCTGCACCATTGGCATTTTGACAGTGATATCTTAGCACCAGCAGTTGTTAGTTGATTCAGAACGTGGTCGATCTCAGCCAAATGTGAGTCCAGTGTTGGCTGCCTCAGAAGGACATCGTCCACGTAGATCAGTGTCCCACGCTCATGGGCGTCTGGACATGCTTTGTTCAAGAAGATGTTGAACTCTGCAGGTGAGTTAGCGTAGCCAAAGGGACACCTGTTAAAGGTGTATTGACGGCCACCAAAAGTGAAAGCTAGTTTGTACTGGTCCTCGGCGCGCACAGGGATGGTCCAAAAACCAGAGGCGACGTCGAGGGTCGAGAAGTACTTACCATTGGTGACCTTGGGCAGTTCCTGTTGGAGTTGCGTCATAGGCCATCTGGATAAGGGAACTTGTTTGTTTAGCTTTCGGTAGTCTATAGTGAGTCTCCACTTACCATTTGGTTTTAACACCGGCCATAAAGGCGCAGAGTAAGTGCTGTTACAGTATCGGATGATACCTTTTTCTAACAGGTCATTAATGATTTCTCTGATAGGTTGATGTGCTGCCAGAGGAATCTTGTACTGTCTGACAAATGCAGGGGGAGCATTAGGCGGGGTTGGGATGCTCACTGTGTGGAGCGTGGTCAACCCACAATCCATCGAGTCAGTCGAGAATGATCTCTCATATTTTAGAAGAACTTTGCGAAGTTTGTCCCTTTCTTCATCAGTTTTCAGGGCGTCGGCTTGGGCGACCACCTGGTCAATCTGTGAAGCAACTGAGAGGGGTTCTTGTTCTTTGGGGAGCTCCAGTGAGTCCCCTTCAGTGTCGTAAAACCTGTCAACAGGTAGTGCACTGTAAGTTTGAGGGCATAGACTGTCTCCTTTGTTGAAACCGAACCTGCGGACAGTGTCCTGGTCGGACTCAGCGGGGGAGAAAAGAGCTATGGCCTGTGTTGGTTTCGTGAACAAGACTTGCCCCGTGTGACGACTCGGGATCAAGTTTTCCGGGAGTCCTCCCAGAAATGGAATGCTCAGTTCAAAATCGTGAAAATCAGTAGAGATCAACCATCCTAGCTGTGTGTTTTTTTGGATCGGCACCTCTTCTGTGCTTGTGTTGCACACAGCAACAGTCGTGGTTCTGCCGTCGAGGGTCACTTGGCATGTGGCCTCCATGGACAGTCCTAAGTTGAAAAACATAGGAGATGGTTGAAAGTATGCCTGTTTTGTGCTAACAGCTTGTCCTTTCATGATGTGAATCATCACCGGCTTGTTCATAACCTGAGGTGGTACCACAGTGTTATGGCTGATAGCAACCTGGCAGACCTCTGGTATGGTCTGTCCAGCCCTAAGGTTCTCTGTGGTTAACACAGGAGAGTCCTTCGTGGCTGTATCCAGTGACCACAGTACATTGTTGTTGATGTCCACTCGGACACCTAATCTTACCAAAATGTCGGAGCCTATGTAGGTTGCATGTGGTAAGTTCGGGACCACGAGGAACGGGTGATCCAGTTCTCGTTGGTTCCAGGTTAGTTTGAGGTCAATGATCCCTTTAGCGGTCATTACCTGTTTATCGTTGGGGTCTAACGAAAAGCGGAAAGCCTTTTTGTTCAGACCTAGACCCAACTGTTTCTTAACCAAGGTTCCAAAGAAAGCTTGGCTGATCGCTGATTTCTCCGTCCAAGGGGACAGAACAGCATCATCGGTGTGGGATCCTTGGATCTCAACACCTTTGACTACCTGTGGTAGGTAGTGTTCGGTGAGCGCCGACTGTTTCAGCTCGCAGAGGGGGCTCTCTTCTGTCTCACCTATTTTGGAAGGTTCACTTACCGGGATTGTGCTCTCGGTTGAGGATTCCCTTGTGCCTTCTGAGGTACCTGCTGTTAAACAGTCAGTGTCACCTTGTGTAGGCATATCGATCGGCAGTGGTTGGCTCACTCTGGTCCACATTGTTTGATCGCCATAATCTATAATCGCGTCAAAGCGGTTTATAAAGTCTTGGCCAACCAAAAATGGGAATGAGTCAACGGTGGACACGTGTACCGGTGGTACAATGTCGTTTCACCAATCTGCATGTGAACCATGGCTATAGCTGTCAGGGTTGTACTCGTATCCGAGAGACCCTGCAAGACTATAGCACATTCTTAGATAGATAGATATAGATTTATTTGTCCCCTTAGGGAAATTAATTTGCAACATTTGTCAGCAGGCATTGACATAAAGGACATACTTATACATACATACATGACATCATCATCCATCATTACAGCAAAGGTGTTTCAGCTCAGTAATTCATGATACCTTAGTATTATTTAATGATTTAATTGCTTGTGGTATGAAAGAAAATTTTGTTCTGTTTCTTGAGAATAAAGGAAGGCCATACCTTCGCCCTGAAGGAAGCAACTCAAATGAAGATCTTAGGGGATGTGTGTCGTCTGCTATAATCTTGTTTGCCTTCCTCATAACTCTGTCCATGTATATCTTTTCCATACTTGGCAGAGTGGTCCCTAACAGTTTGCTGGCTGTAGTTACTATACTTCTCAAGGATTTCTTCTGAGCCTCTGTAGCATTGCCAAACCAACAGATGTTACAAAACGTTAAAATACCTTCAATAAAAGCAGAATAAAACATTAAAAGCATTGAGTTATTGACTCTAAAAGTACCCAGTTTCTTTAAAAAATACATCCTCTGCTGAGCCTTAGTTTGAGGGGTATTTCCCTGTCAACACAGTTAGCAGCTAGCCGTAGCTCTTCCAACAGTGTGGGTGACATAATGGATATGTCTGCCCCACCATCCAAGAGGGCCTCTTTTGTGAGGACCCCTTCCAACGTGATGGACAGGTAAGCTTTCTTAGCGGGCCCCTTTCTGATAATGTTACACAGGAACCTATCAGGTTTTCTCCGACGTTTATCACGTCTACCCCTGACTGTGTGACTTTCATTTATCAGTACTGGTAGTGCAGACACACATGGGTCTGAGCGTTCAGTTTGTGCCGAGCCACTATCATTGGTGAGTGAGCTTTCCCCCCCTTTTCCAGACGAGGGGTTCTCGGACTCCGTAACAACTATGTCATGGAGACTGTCGTTACCCTGATTGCCAGGGGCCTGACCAACAGTATCTTGGTGATTGTCATCAATTGTGGCATTGATGTTATTTGTGTGCTCAGAGTTACTATCAATGATAGTGCTACACATCACACCAGGTTTGTTCTCATTTTTTGTATTACCCCACACTTCGAACATCTGACGTATGTTCTCCATGTCTTCTGGGGACAGAGGGCTACGGCCTTTCCTCTGGAACTTTTGCGATTTTTTGCCTGTCTCGGACTGTTCTGTTCGAGGGGTAGGAGGGGCTTGTCCTTGACTTGGGGGTTCCTGTCGGGACCACCCATTATTATATGGTTTACTCTTGTGACCATCTTTCTTATCCTTAGGACGTGCACCCCCCTTTTGATATCGTCTTCCGACCTCTGGGTCTTGTCTGAGCCACTTCGGGTCATAGTTCCAGCGGACACCTTCGCTACGTGTTTTGTCAGGTCGAAAATTCTGTTTTTTCTCACCTTTTGTATGAAAAGGAGTCGTTTTCCGCGCCCCTTCCAGCTCTAGTGAGTTGGATTTGACCATCTCACCCGGGCACACCTCAAAGGGTGTTTTGTTTGGTGTGCGACCTGTAAAAACATCTATCGCACACTCTCTTATTTCATCGATGGACCTCCGTTTGTAGTTCGCGCTGACATGAACTTTCTCCCTTATGTCAGGGCAGAGGTTTTGGCTGAAAATATACTTAAACCCTACCTCCTCCTCCATTTCAGGTTCGCATCTGTCCCCGAAATAGGCACGGAATATTCGGTCATAATATGACCTTGGGTGTTCATTCCTACCTTGCTTGATGTTAGCTGCTGTTATGATGCCATCGGGCCCCGTGCAAGGAGTAAACTCCTTTATCAGCGCAGCACAGAGAAGACTGTAGTCTTTCATCACTGCTTCTCGTTGACGCTTCATAAAAGCATGCACCGTCCTGTCCGATGTTAACCTTAACAGACAGATTCTATCATCAGCTGTAGCTTCTGGGAAGCGTTGAAGCTGGAAATCAAGGTCATCGAGATAGATCTTGGTTTCATGTGAGCCCATCGGGCCAGGAGCGAAGGTTTGAATGCTTTTAGCCATATTTCGTAGTTCAGCCATTGATAGAGGTATTTGTGGGTTATTATCAGATCCACTTACCGGTGCATCCGGTGGGATTGTCGGTTTTAGAGGCCCTAAGGGACGGCGCGGTGGTTCAGGCGATGGAGTTGATGTACTAGGCGGTGGTGTTGGAGGTCTGGGCTCGTCTAGAGGCTGACCTTTAATTAATTCCAGACGTTTTTTCTTTTCCTGTGTTAATTTGTATTCAGTTGAGGCCAGCTTCTCCCTGCACTCTTTTAATTCTGCGCGGTTGTCTGTACACTCGCGCTGTAATTCACAACACCGACTGTATAGTTCATCTTTTTCAAGAATGACCGCATCATGTCGTGCCTGAATCCTGATATTTTTCTGTGTGGTCTCATTGTATAACTTTAAAGTATGACCTTGGCATTTCATGAGTTCATCACGGGTCTCATTTGCATCCTGTAAACTTTTAGTTAAACGATCAATCTCAGCCTGTTTTTGTTTGTGAACCAGTTGAGCAGCATCGTTCGTCTGAGACTGTTTTAGTGACTGAACCTCCACCTGCAGTTTTTCAGCTTCAGCTCGAGCTAGTTGTAAATCAACATTTAATGTTGATCTTTCCGCCTTACGTTTTCTTTGTTCACGCTTCAAATCATGCTCAAGAGCTGAATTTTCTCTGACTTCCTGGTCCAACCTTGCCTTTAGTAGCAGGGACAGCTTTGCTAAGCGCTCCATACTGACCTTTTTTGCTTCCTTTTTCGAGCCACCGCTTGCCACTTTTTGCAGCTCAGCGTTTAATGTCAGTGGAGTCATTTCAGGCACCTCTTTACCATAATCTGTGAATATTTTAGCAAGCTGCCCTAAAACCTTATCAATCCAGTCTGGCCCATCAACTTCAGCCTTTTGATCCGGGCCTTGAGGATCAGGGTCCACTGGTTCTGGATCTGGTTCTGCATCTGACTCTTTGTCCGATTCAGGATCTAATTCAGGGTCTGGTTCATGATCTGATTCAGTATCTGATTCAGGAGGATCCACCTTTGGGTCTGCACCTGAGTCTGTGACCAGCCACATCTACTTCTTCTTCGTCTGCCATCGTTATGTTTTGATTTTGTTTGAATCAAAATTTAGCAGATTTGTTTAATTCTTTTTTCCAAGAGAATGTATCTGGAGCGAGAAGTGTACTTTTTGTTTGTTATTTTAAATTCTTCATTTAAAATAAACTGGAGTCATTAATTTTACACAGAAAAACGTTAAAAATGCAATTTTTTAACTAAAAGTGTACAGATGTACAACAATTCTGTTTAAAATTCAGAGATGTGAAGATCTCAATGTGGAAATGCTCTGTTCTCCATCATTTTTTTTTTTATTTAATTTGAAAATCAAATAAAAAATTGCCCTTTTTGAGTGTTATTTTAAATCTCTTCAGTATTTAAAATGAGCATAAATTGTTTGTCTGTACCTCTGTTATTCTAAAATTTGTATTTAGAATAAACAGGAGTTTTTGTTTGTGTACAGAACAATTTTAAAAGCTGGTAATCTCACCATAAAAATGCTGACTTTTTTATGATGTCTTTGAGAAAACTCATCTGTCAACGTCTTTTAACCAACAGGGGGCAGCTTTGAGTCTATATTTATCACGTGGAGACTGATTTATTTCATTCAGTATTTAACTGAAAACTACCTTTTAGAGTCAGTTTCTAGTGTGTTCGTGATAAACGCTCGAACCACGTTCTTGTCAGAGACAAATCTATGTTGTTAGACAGTTTAGATGGCTTGAAATGAGTGTTTTAAGCTTCTAGTGAAACCTCTTTTCACCGTGTGTGTGTGAATGTGACTGCTTGTCACCCGAAGTGCACCTGGAAATGACGACACAAATAGGCGGGTCGACGCAGCGCGTCACCAGCTTCCGTTGAGCGAGGCGGAGCTCGCTAAACAGATACGTGACGTCAACCAATCAATCACAGCGCTTGTAGTCCTTTTCCCAAGCAACCATGGTGAATGTAGTTCTACTACCTTCGACCAATGCAGTGCCGGAAATGACGACAAAGTGGGTTGGTCGCAACGGCGTGCGTTCCCACTACAGCGAATCAGCGTTCGCTACGAGAGTGATTGACAGTTCACAGCTCTCGTTCATCCAATCACAGCTCATAAACAGACATGCCGGACACCGGGACACGTCTTCTTAACGTTAGCTTGCACAGCAGACCACAACTTTATAGACTCTTAAAACAACACAAACGCTACAAATTAACTTCCCAAAATTCTGAAACATGCGGCGAACACACCTAGACAGGCCAACTTAGTTACGCTCAGTAACACAGCACTGCAGCTGTTGAACAAACACGGACTCTCTCGGAGCGCGTCAAGGTCGGTTCTGGTCCACTTTCAGTGGAGCAGAAACTCGGGTCTAAACAGAACCACTATCCGACAACGTTCTACAGTAATATGCTTCTATGACCTGCTCTAACATGTAAAATACCACAACAGCAATCTTGTAGATGTTAAATTAGCTTTCAGGCTTTTTGACTCGGCGGTCAAACAAAGCTTTGTACAGGAGTCTGCGCGAACTGGACCGAACCAGAACCCCCACAGACCACAGACTGACAAAAACCTCACCTGAATGCTTCCAACAGCGTGTGACAGAGTTGAAACGAATAACAATTCCTCAGCCTCAAATGATAAAAACATGCAGAATCTGCCTGCTTTGAACACTTCCAGCCAAAATTATTATCCTCAGAGTTTAAAACTTGGATCCTCTTATGCAAACATGACGTTACAGTTCATGAGAGAACACAGATACATCAATAAACTTTCAGAAAACACGACGGGCCACCAGATGTAAAGGATTATGAGGAGGTCAATATTAATACTGACCTCTTTACCTTAATTAATTTACTTATTCAGATTGAATAGTAAATTCACGGATTCTTTTCTTTTTCAGTTTACCCAATATTTCTGTGATCTTTATGATGGATAAATAAACAGAGCTATAAAGTGACAATGGACACGTTAACTTAGCTTGATATGTCAAAGAGACACTATCATTTATTTAAAATGAATCAACTAAATTAACACCATTACACTTGATTGACATGATTTCACTTTCTTTCAATTTAAAACGTCAGCACACTTAAATTCAACACAACAGACATAAATACTAGATGTTAAACATATTTAGTCTGTGGCTCTTTAACTTAAAATAGTTTCCAGCTTAGTTTGAGAGGGGAAAGAAATAGGAGGAAAGATTTAAGAAGAAATTATCGTGAGCATGATACCAGAGTGACACTTCTCCTCCGACTTCTGCTAAAATCCAGGTACGTTTTGTAAACAGCTCTTTACCTTTCGACGACGAGTCTGATAAAGAAATGACACCAGCCTTCAGATGCACAGAGTCCTTTAGTCCCAGCACGTCCAAAACTGGTTTTAGTTTACGTTTCAACGTCTCCTGGTTTCGCTTGGTCATCAGAGAATATGTCAGCTCCTGGCCTCTGACTTCAAGATAAACTTATTCCAGGAAGGAATAAACAAAGTTTTTGAGCTTACACTCGTTCAAAGTGGACCCATAACAACATGTTATCAGTCCCAGCTGGATGACGAGTCCTTAGCGTGTGACTGGTGGTCATTCAGCTCTTTGGAAAAGTTCACATCTCTTTGAAGTTCCCAGAAACTCTGAAGCGTTTCCGCACAGTTAGAACTTAAAAAGCGACTTAGAGAGGAGTTCACTTGCCTTATCAGACCCAAGGTTACAGCCAGAGCAGAGGGAGATTTGTTTAGGAAAAGACAGAGAAGCTGGAGCCTTGTTCATGAAAAACAACGGATTAACCTGTCTTCTGACTTTCTAAACAAAACCGTCTGGTCTATGTGACCCGAGATTTCACCTTTAACACAGCAGTGAACACAGTTTAACTCTTACAGAATAACACAGCTTAAAAGCACACATCATGAAAATGACAAAAGTTATTCTTTTGATCACATCAGCCTAAAATCAAAGATAGAAATAGTCTCTTTTTGGTGACTATGTTATCAGATTATAGCTAAATGAATGATTTTGTAGTAAATGTCTTGCTTTACTGAGAGGTCAGTAAAGGTCATCACTGGACAGTTCAAAAACCTTAGTTTGACCCTGGGTAGGTCCACTACACAACACTCAAGCCGATGAGCGTCCAGTGCATGTTCCATTAGTCCAGATTCGGCTGCATCTGGTGCAGTTACAAGTGTTACTCTTCAGCGCTCGCTCGAACCAATTTGGGATGGATTTATGTGCGTGGCCTGTTTTCTGGGCTATTTCATCTATCGATACTATCGATAACAAAAATTTCCGCGAAGCGCACTGGCCAGGGAGAGCCAGGGCGCCCTACCGACACGCATGCGGTGAGCTACATTATGGACTCGATGAGCAGGCTAATGTAACTGTCCGCTCTCTCTGTCGGGGACGTGGAATCTCTGTGGTTTATTGGGATACTGGTGGCTGTCTGCCACTGAAGGGCTGAGGAGGACCGCAGCGATCGGCGTGCTTGCGAGACTTCCGCTCAGCGAAAATGCTTTGATCCAGGCTATGAATGACCTTCCCAGCTGTTGTACGGGCTGGACCACACGGTGGGAGAAGCGGTGGCTGCCGCAGACCTGCGGTGTGTGGGACTCGTTTACAGCCGTCCGGATTAAAACAGGGCACATACGGAAGGATCTTTTTAGCTTGGAACCTCTTTCGATTCGGCGATTTGGACCCAGAAACAGCACCTGGACTTAAAGACTGCAGTAAAAAGAACACTGTGGCCTGACTGAAAAATAAAGCAACTAATCTAATCTGGCCTCTGGCCTTGGACTGAAGGCTGTCTACAAATCTTCTCCTGAGCTGGGAGCTGAAGGGACCCGCTGCCCTCCCCCCCCCTCCCCCCCAGAGGTCTCTGTGTTGTGTGCGTTCTCGGTTGGAGCCGAGCTGTGAGACCTGCGAACTGTTCTTATCTGGAGCTGATACACACAGACTGTTCCTCCCTGCCTGCCGTCATAAATCTGCAACAATGTCTTGTCTGGTTGTGCTTATCGCTGATAGAGTTTTTGGGACTTTATCATAGAGTGTCTTAAGGCAATCTTTGATAGATTCTTTTTTTGAATATCACAAATGATACCTATTGTGTTTTTCCTTTTTCCATATCTGTTTGACCTTCATCCGGAGACGGATGAGCGCGGCCGCGCAGAAGAACATGTAATGTGTTTGGAAATGCTGCAGCTTGCATACTCTTCCCTCTTCCGGACGACTGTGCTACATAATCACGTTGTATTTCGGTGCAATGTTAATAAATAAATCTCTTATCTCTTATCCATTGACATAATTGGCTGAGTTGATGAGTGAAATGATGGGTCAGTGAAATGATAATCATCCTCTTCATCCTATAATTCCTCCTTTGCTTCCTTTTTTCTGTTGTTTTCCTTTTAGATCTTACAGGTGCATTTGTCCTAGTTTCTAGTGGAAAATGATCACAAGGCAAGATATGATTCCTATGGAAGGTCCTAGATCTTCTTTTTCCATGTTCAGGTCTTAGCTCATACACAGGGACCTATTTTCCCACTTGTCGAATGTGGAGGACCAATGACAGGGGGCTTCAGAATAAGTCCCCCCACCCCTCCAAACACACACACACACACACACACACACACACACACACACACACACACACATACACACACATATA
>JBBPBX010002957.1:32123-63802 GCA_038048925.1 Garcialebias charrua
ATTTAATGTTTATGTTTATTAAATTTGTTCATTTTTTTACAAAAGAAACAATACAAGACAATCTCATTAAATGATAGTGTACAAAATGTAAAAAAATGAAAGGTAGCAGAAAGAAGAATAAATCTTATTATATCTGCCCCTTACTTACAACAATCAGATTAAACAACAATAATCAGCCATGTAAACAATAATAATCTTCAACCAACTTTTTCCAACAATCAGATTAAACAATAATCTTCAACCAACAGTACAAAATGACAAACTCTTTCTAATTGATACAATACACATTACGCTATTTCATATAGATTTTTTAACACATTTTTTTTGATCATTTTTTTCAAATTCAAGATCTTTTTTATTGAATTTTTTCCATTTTTTTTTCAAACAACAACAACAAAAATAACAACAACAAAAAAACAAACAAAAAAACAACAGTCAATTTGAGTTGTAACATGTACAGTATAATCCACACTAAAGGGAAAAAAAATAATAAATAATAATAATAATAATAATAATTAAAGCTGCAAGCAACATTGAGGCCCTCGTAGCTTAGCGCCGCTCTGGCCTTATTGCGACGACAGCGGGGCCTCCAGCTCGTCCGCTCAGTCGCCACCTCAAACTCTGTCCTGCCCATCCAGCACCCGATTTCCAAGAACAGTTAGCAAATAACAACAATATACAGTATGTGTGTTTAGAAGTGCTGACATATGACAGGAGTCATCTGTTAAACCACAGCATCAATATGCGTTGAAGTGCTCATTGATGATGTACAATAAATCTGGTATATATCGGATGATGTGTAACTGAGATATAACAGATTGAATAATCTAGGGAGCGCACAATGTACCCACAAGGTCTTACTGATGATACACAATAAATCTGGTTCAGATCGGATGATGTATCACTGAGATATAACTATAGTAATAATATAGGGGGCGCTATGGAGTAAAAATTTACATACCATTATCAATGTGTGTAGAAGTGTTCACTGATGAATCACAATAAATCTTGTGCAGATCGGATAATGTATCACTAAGATATAACTGTAGTAATAATATAGGGGGCGCTATGGAGTAAAAATTTACATACCATTATCAATGTGTGTCGAAGTGTTCACTGATAAAGCACAATAAATCTCGTGCAGATCGGATAATGTATCACTAAGATATAACTGTAGTAATAATACAGGGATAGCTATTAAAGTGAATAATAGAGAGAACTCCTTTTGATATATTGATGTCATTAAACTGCTCTTCATTATAATATTCACTATCTTTTATTACAGGGAAAAAATTTGCATCAATCACATTTTCAACATTATATATTTTAGGTTCTGAGTCTTCGTATGTTGTCATGTTCTAATGTATTTGTTCATTTCACTGTATATTTTATCCATTTGTAATTTTTCATCTCCTGAATTCATCCAGATCCGTCAGCTCTTTTATCATTTTAGGCTGAGACCCTTCCTTTGTTTTGATAAAGATGTATCCATTTCTTGTCCATGTTGAATGTATTTTGTTTTTGCTTTTTAACCACCTTGCATCCTTTGCAATTTTTCCATTTTTTTTTGGTAAGATGTTCATTTATGTAAACGTCTGTTCCCTTCAGATTTCTTCTATTTTGCATAACATAGTTTTTTGTATACCTGCTATAGAACTTGACGACTACTGACGGTTTGAATCTTGGTGAATTATTGGGCAGGGTGTGACAGAACGAAATGTCCCCATAGTTTATCTCAATGTTCCTTTCCTGTAAGAAAGTAACTACATGTTCCTCCAGAGTCTCTTGTTCTTCCTGAGATGCATTCTCAGTTTGGTCTTCGTTGGTAAGATTTCTTGCATTTGTCTTACACTTACTAATATCAAGTCCTGAGATCACCACGTTGTCTTGCTTTGTGTATTGTTCTAAGTCCTCTATTTTTCGTTCTAGTTCAGCAATTTTATTGTCTTTGCTAATTATCAGTCCTTTCAGTTCTCTTATTTCTTTCACCAGATCGGCCTGGGAATCCATTTTTTTTGTTGTTAAATTTTCTATTTGTCCACTCATAAAGTTGAGTGATTCTTTAAATTCTTGCATTTCTACTGCGTTGTTTCCCTCTGGGTTTGGTGATTTTTGTCCTATATTTCTCATATTTATAGAGACTGGTGACTTATGTCCTTTACTTCTCGTCATACTTGCAGAGCTTGTAATCTAATGGTAGCAGGTCTCTAGTTTGTTTGCTGAACCACGTGGCCCTTCCACGAGGCTCACAGGCCTAACGATGGTGGCTGTGGACCAGCAGTGCAACACCCAGATCAGTAGTTATTAGAACAGAACTCACGGTTTCAGCAGCTTGCAGCAATCAGCTCTATTATCCGAAGAGGTTTTGCTCACTAGATCCGATGTAGCCCAGTTAGCACAGCACGTAGCTCCAGCTCCAATAGCTTCAGGCGCAGCTCCGACACCAGCCTGGTCCCAGGCGGTGGTCCCCTGGCTCGCCCACGGCGCTCGGCCCAGCTCGAAGCCCCAGGTGGCGTTCACGGCTCGTCGGCCCACTCGCGGCGCTCGGTCCAGCTCAAAGCCCCAGGTGGCGTTCACGGCTCGCGGCCCACTCGCGGCGTTCGGTCCAGCTCAAAGCCCCAGGTGGCGTTCACGGCTCGCGGCCCACTCGCGCGTTCGGTCCAGCTCAAAGCCCCAGGTGGCGTTCACGGCGTTCGGCCCAGCTCGAAACTCCAGGCGGTGTTCACGGAGCTCGGTCCACAAACTCCACCGCGCTACCACTGTAGCGTGCTTTGTTGTATTCTTTCGCTGCAACAAAGCACCTCCAGCGTGCTAGCCCGTAGCTACGCTAGGCTAACACTCGGCAAAAACTCACGGACACGTTGGCTTGTAGATTCATAATTCTGAATCGCATGTTCCAGTCCAATTTCCGCAGCTTTTTCAGCGCTCCTCTCTGCACATCCAGCGCAAAAAACTGAAGTACAAGCTCTCCAAATACTCCTTTCGAGGTAACACTGGCAGGAGCCCGACTAAAAACATCCACTCTGCTCATCCGCCATCTTGATGACAATCCTGAATGAATTCAATCCTGAATGAATTCAATTTATAACGCACTTTTCATTAGTGAAAATCTCAAAGTGCTACACACATTGAATGCTACACACATTCATACACCGGTAGCGGCAGACTACCATGCAAGGTGCTTTCCAGTCCTACCGGGAGCAACTCGGGGTTAAGTGTCTTGCCCAAGGACACAACGACACATGGTGTGGGGAACCGGGATTCGAACCGCCAACCTTCCGATCGGGGGACGACTGCCATTACCACTACACCACGGCCGTATATAATATATCAGGACTCTGTATCACAGAGCAGACAGCGTCCCCACTAACTCAGGAGCCAGACAGAAGGAGAAATCACACACAAAACAGGCTCTAGAGAAATGTGGATATCCTAACTGGGCCTTCCTGAAAGCAGAGAAGAAACCCAAACAGGACTCCAGCCAGCCATCAGGTGAAAAGAAGGAACCCAGACCCAGACCAGTGGTCATTCCGTATGTTGCGGGAGTTTCAGAGACATTGAGACGTTTATTTTCTAAACACAACGTCCCAGTGGCTTTTAAACCCCAAAATACATTACGGCAAAGACTGGTTCATCCCAAAGATCCAGTCCCCCGGCACAAACAGAGTAATATTGTGTATGCTGTTCAGTGTCAGGAGGGCTGTGATCAGTCTTATATCGGGGAAACTAAACAGCCACTGGCCAAAAGGATGGCCCAGCACAGAAGATCAACATCATCAGGTCAGGACTCTGCGGTCTACACTCATCTCCAGGCCAGCGGTCACTCTTTCAGGGATGAAGATGTTCACATCCTTGATAGAGAGGAACGATGGTTTGAGAGAGGAGTAAAGGAGGCCATCTTTGTGAAAAGAAACCGTCCATCATTAAACAGGGGTGGAGGCCTCCGGGTTCAACTGTCCCCCTCTTACAACGCTGTTATTGCTAGTATCACTCAGCCCTCTGTGAATAGCAAACAACCATCAGGGTGCTAACGATCCATCGTTAGGCTGATGGTCCTCCTTGATCATGTGAGCAGCTGGTTTTGGCTGTCATCAGCCAACTGGTTGATCCACTGTGAGAGGGTGCTATTTATAAGACTGAGCTGAATACAGCAGCTCAGACTGAGGAAGTCTTTCGGACAAAAGACGAAACGTTTCTACAATTTTTTTGCTGTTTTGTTTTTTGAATGTCCAGAGGACCAGACTTAGCTTTTTTTTAGATTTTTCTACCTGGATTATTGAGCATGCATCAGGGAACATTAACTAGTATTTAGATTTCAGATTTTAATAGCAGAAAGGACGGTTGTGCATGAATGACACTTCACCTGCTCAATCATCTTTCTCTGATCTGCTCTCAGACACATCATCCATCTTCTGTTTAAAGTGCAGAGCAGCTCTTCTCCACCTTATAACAAGGTGGGATTAACTTATTTGACAAGTGGTCCATGGTAGGTGGTGTGTACTTGGGTTGATGGTTTTCACCATGTTCCTGCAAACATATAAACAAACATGTAATGTCCCTGTTACTGTAACGTTAGCTTAGGATGGACAATTATTAGCTCCGTTATTGCTTAACTAACCCAAATGTTGGTGATTACACATCTGAAAAGGGATGCAACCGTTTCACAACATATGCTGTAACCGTTCTGTGGCACTCTTCATTCAGTTACACTGATGTATTTCTCTTGGACGCTGTGGTGAACACCGTGGAACCTGAATAACATTATTAGCCATTTCAGATCGTTTATCTAAGAAAAAAATATGAGCTAACATTAGCATCGTTTTTGCATTTGAGCTGACCTACCGCTTTAAATTGAGTAGAACTTGTTAGCTGCCTTATTGTTGGTATGAGACATGGTTTATAGTTTTATTTACCTGGTAGAGCTGGAGAATGAGGCAGCAAAAACAGTCCAGCGGAGCGTTTTGAAGACGGACCACTCTGTTACTTCTCCACCTTCCTTTGCATGATATAAAATTATTGCAAGTGCTACACTGAGCTGACTGGTCATTTTATTAAAGTTAAGCCACGCTTTCGACTACAGTTGCTCACTTTCCACGTTTAGAAACACTTCCGGTGGATTCTTCTTCGTTTTTTTTATTTTTTAAATTTCTTTAGAAATAGTCCCCCCGGTGGACATTTCAGGAGCCGCCGCTGCTAATAAGGCCTTTAATGAGAAACAAAACATCAACCTCAAAGGTTCTTGTTTAGTGAACTAAGATCAACTATAAAGTTAAATTAGAGTTCACATCATCAGAGTGTTTGTGGGGATTATAAAATAATTAATGAGTCAAAGAGCAACTTAATAGGTCAGAACGATTCTAGCTCTTAGTGGAGCAATCTAGAAGTTGATAACGTACTAAGTTACCAAGGAAATAATCAGGACTTTCACAGTCTTTGTGAGATTATATAGGTTGGTACTTATTATGTATCAAGTATTTAGTGTACAGAGAGGACAGCTAATGTGTGCCTGATTGATTGGACAGGATGGGGAATAGGAGGGACTTCAGAGAGTCTGTAAGATGCTTGATTGGATAGAAATTGAAAACAGGAAGTGTCACGGGGTGGAGGAACCAAGTTCATAAAGGTGGAAAGGGATCTGACACGTGAGAATTGTACGGGGGCCCCTTAATGCGAGGTTTTATATTATATATATATATATATATATGTATATATATATACAATTCTCTCTTGTTCACGCATTTTGAAGTCTGTAAAAATAAAGATGTTAATTCTGACATAAGTGTGTTCCTTCTGAGCAGCAACCCAGGCAGGATGGAGGGGGGAGGATTCATGTTATATTTCATGCAGGCTGTCGCCCTTTAAGCCACGCCCTAGTGGGTTTACCCCTGCGCTTCGCGCCAATCACTGAAGACTTCTAGTCCACGCCCACCTGCCGTGGGCCTCGCCTCGGTCTGCTATTTATTCTGTTGCTGACCGAGAATCGGCTCCCTAAAAATTTTCATGCCATATGATTCAGAAGATTTCTTTCTACGATGGATTCCAGAAGATCCTTAAGAAATGCACAGGATGCAAACCCGGCTTCATGCTGCAGGCCGTCAAGCATCTTGCCTGCGAGATGTCCTTTGGACTTGAACATGCACAGCAGGCAATGGTTCAGCACCCGGAGTGTCTCGCCTGCCAGCTCCTGTCTGAGGGACTACAAGGAGCGCCGGTTCGACCTCGTTGGCCGAATGGCAGCGGAGGCTCAGCCGATGGTGGTCGCTTCCTCCTCCCTGTGGTTCCTGGAGAAGGGGGATTACGCGTCCACGGGGGTAGCTAGCGAGGCCGACCTGTCCCCCGCTGGGGGTTCAGGTCCGGTCTCACCCTTCATTCCCCAGCTGGAAGGTGCTAGCCGTCGTGTTGCCCCACTTCTCTGAAGTGCGTGGAACCGATCCTACCCCCCACCGAGGGAGAAGCCGTGGTGGGCATGGCCCCCACGACCAACGTGCAGGTACCAGCCTGCCCACCAGCAGATCTGGACCCAGTGACCCGCAAGCTTTGACACGGAGGAGTCATGCAGCAGCAGGGCACCGTCTCCTGAAGGTGAGGGACAGCCGGAGCCCGACACGGTCGAGCAGGGTCCTCACATCAACCTGGCCAACGCGCTACCCAACATCATCAGGTGGGCAGCGGGTACGTGCACCATTACGGTCCCTGAAGGCACCACACAGGCGTCTTAGACGCCGTTCCTGGCTGGTCTTTTCACTGCGATGCTGGTGAACCGGGCGCAGATGCTCTGGCCGTGCATCCAGGACATCCTCTCCCAGCTGCAGGCAGAGAGTGGAGCAGAGCTCGTCCGCGGGTTTTTGGACTGACAGCCACAAAACATGTAGGGAAGCCCGTCACACCGCCCGCACCTGCAGGTCAGTTCGCCACAAAGATGCAGGAACGTATCCACAGGTGTGCTTCTCAGGTTGGTGCGCGGTAAATAACATCGCGCTCCTGAGCGAACGCACGAGAAGGCTGGAGCAGCTCTCGAAGCGATCACCAACCTGTGCGGGGCACTGCGACCTGCTCTGCTCGGATCACAGCGTGGGCCACGCTGCTCCAACAAGTCTGCTCAAACTGTCTCCCTCCGTCACGGAGGAAGTTTTAATGCAGGGGCCGATCTCAGCACAGGGTCTGTTCAGTGAGCACTACCAGACCGTGTTCAAGCAGCTGCGCTCATCCACGGACGCGCTCCAGCAGGTGATAAAAAAACGCAGCGTGCAGAGACTTTCATCCCCGTCACAGACCTTTGCTGTGCCCCCAGCTCCGTCCAGAGGACAACCAGCTCACTATTACCAGCGGGCCGGGAGCTCCAGAGGTAGGGGTCGCCAGCAGACCCCATGGGCCAGCCAGCACCACAGTGCTAAAAGAGACATGTTTTTTAAAAAGTGACGGAGTGGAGGGGATGAGTTCAACAGTTTTTTTGTTTTCTGACAATAAAGATTCTGTCTTTGAAAACAGTGTTTGTTATTCAGACATGCTGGTTGCCTCTTCCGAGGTCCGTGTGCACGGCTGCACGCATCTCCATGTTCGTGCAGTACAAACAAAACAAATTCTTCACGCTACGAGTGGTTTTGATGTTCCCCCGGTAACCACTCCAGCCCCGCCTCCCCACGCGAAGATGGGGGCATGAGTACGTGACTGCCAGCAGGCACACAGCGATGCACTGCACAGTCATGTCAGACAAACATCTGCACTTGTTAACACAGTTAACACTGTCATGAGCCTAGCCTGGACACATTGTTTCAGCCAGGACATTTCTGTCTTCTTCAACATCGAGTCAAGCCACAGGTAATGTCTCTGACCCGTCTAAAAAAAGATGTCTCTCATGCTCACATGATTCAAACGTGTGTCAGTGCTGCACTCGTGAGGCGACGTGCAGTAAACGTCCCTTTTCAGACCGGCCTCGCTTGGGCCACCGCGGACTCTGTCCACTTGGCGGCGGTAGAGGCCAAATTATGTCTACTCAGGTAGCAGAACAAGATGGCTACCCCCCTTGACAGATCACAGAGTGGTTTGGCTGCAAACTTGCTCTCCGAACAAATGGTTGCGGCGTCTGGTTCGCGACGTTTACACTCTGCAGTTTGTAATGACACCGCCCAGGTTAAACGGAGTTTTGGAGACGAAGCTCTTGTCTCTTGCACAGGGGGCAGCGCTAAGATTGGAACTACAGGAACTTTTGGCGAATTACGTCATTTCCGGGGTTCCTTCGGACGACGAAATGAACGGATTTTATCCATAATATTTACTAGTTTCCAAGAAATCAAGGGATCTCAGACCGATTTTACCCTTGTCTATTTTCAACGACTGCATTATGAAACAGCCTTTTCATATTTTAACATTGAAGCGCGTTCTCGAAAACATGACGTCAGGGGACTGGATGGTACTAATCGATCTCAGAGACGATTATCGTCCCAAAACACAGGAAGTTCCTCAGGTTTACCTTTCAGGGAACCTGTTACGAGTTCAATCGCCTACCATACGGGTATGCGCTTGCGTCGCTGACTTACGAAGGTCATCGAAGCAGCGTTACAAACGCTGCGTTCAAGGGGCTTCCGAGTCATGTATTAAATCGACGATCTGTTGCTACTGTCTGAATCCAAGATGGAGGCAGCAACACAGACGGAGATTCTGGTGAGTCATCTGACCTGTTTGAGGCTCCGCTATAAATTGGAGAAAAACTCTATTTCACCAGCTCAACAGATACCTTTTCTGGGTGTCAACTTATGCTTATTAACAATGACAGCCGTTCTCTCGAACCAGAGAACAGATTCGCTGACGTCACTCCTCCACCGCGTCCGTCCGGCCACACACTTCGGTGTCGGCGATCACAATTATGCGGATGTTAGGAATGAGGGCCGCTGGCCACACAGTGGTAAAACTACGTTTATTGAACACAGGTGGTTTATTCGTCAGAAAATAGACACTGTACGCCACAAAAGGCGCCAGCTCACGGTCCCCTGTCTGTGAGGACGGACCTGGTGTTGTGGGGGAATCCCAGGACTCTGACAGAGGGGGTTTCCCTGGGCAAAGTCACGTCATGGAAGGCGGTCTTTACCGATGCGTCTCTTTCCGGTTGGGGGGGGACATGTCAGTCTCAGACAGTGGGCGGGACGTGGGCACGTCTCACCACATAAACCTGTTGGAGTTATTAATAATACACAAGGTTCTCAAACACTTTGTGCACATGCTTCATCACCAGGATGTCCTCGTACACACGGACAACATAACAGCCGCAGCTTACTTAAACCGCGAGGGCGGGGTTCGCTCAGCCCAGCTGTTGAAAACAGCCAGGGAGCTGCTCTGCTGGGCAAACGTTCACCTCAGATCACTGAGGACTGTTTACATCCCAGGTGTGCTAAACAGAGGTGCCGACATCATGTCGAGAGGGGGGCCTCTGGACAGAGATCGGACGTTACACCCGGACCTGGTGCCTAAAATCTGGACCAGGTTCGGGGGGGAAGTGATTTGTCTGTGACGCAAGAGAAATCACAGTGCACCCTGTTCTCCCTGAGTCCCCTCGACCCCCCCCCCCCCTTGGGGATGGACGCTTTGCTCACAATCCGTGGCCGAGGGTATTGAGTTATGCTTCCCTCCAGTTCCTCTGCTATCAACACTGCTGGAAAGAGTGTGAGAGGAGGGAGTATCAGTCGTTCTGATCGCTCCAGAGCGTGTGAACACACCATGGTTTCCGTCCTGCAGCAGCTGACAGGCTGCTCCTGGAGACCTCCTTGGAGAGACGATGCTCTACTGCAGGCAGGGGGTGCAATAAGAAGCCCTCCGGTATTAGGCCAGCATCTGTGGGCTTGGATGCTGAACGACAGCGTCTAGAAAACCTTGGTTCTCTAAAGATGTCATTGGAACCATTCAGGGCTCACATGCACAGTCTTCAATAACTGTTTACGCTTCAAAGTGGGCTGCTTTTCAGCACTGGTGCGTGGACACACATCTGGACCCATGTTCATGTCACTTGGGTCCAATTTTGTCTTTCTTACAACTATTGCTAGACAGAAATTTGGCTTTTCAGCACCATTAACGTATGCTGCAGCAATTTCATCATGTCATGAGGGGTTTAATGATAGAACCGTGTTTAATCATCCCCTAATGAAACGTTTTTTGAGGGGTGTTCGCCGTCTTAGGCCAGTTTTCACGGTCCTTGGCTCCTCTATGGGACCTGGTTACTGTGTTGAACGCACTAACTAAGGATCCTTTTGAGCCTCTAAATGAGGTTCCATTAAAGTTCCTGTCATTTAAACGGCTCTGTTGTTGGCTCTTACGTCAGCTGAAAGAGTAAGTGACCTTTCTGGACTGTCAGTTTCTCCTTCCTTCTTAAAAATACAAGGAGATGGGAGTTCTGCTGAACTTAGGCCTATTCCAGCATTCACGCCTAAGGTCATAACGTCTTCATTCAAGTCCAGGATCATCACACTGGACGGGTTTTGCCTTCCTCCTCACTCTAAACCAGAGGAGGAACAGCTTCACTTGCTTGCCCGGTTCGAGCTCTCAGATGTTATGTAGGACGCACAGCTGCAATACGTAAATCTGATAAGCTCTTTGTACATTTCAGAGAAGGCTCTCAGGGTCAACCTTTGACCCCTCAGCGGTTGTCGCATTGGTTGTGTGAGGCCATCTCCCAGGCTTACAGTTCTGCTGGGCTGCAACCTCCCGAGGGCATTAAAGCTCATTCCACTCGAGGAATGGCGGCTTCCACTGCCTTGGTCAACGGTCTGTCGGTACAGGATATCTGCTCTGCAGCTTCCTGGTCGTCAGTAACTCCATTTATCCGTTTTTATCTGCGAGATGTCTCCAGCTCCTCCTTGACATTTCTGTCCTCAAGGTTGCAGCGGAGTAAAAACTTTCATTATCAATGAAACTATTGATTAAATGACACAGTCATTTCTGTCTTTATTGATGGGCGACACCGTACAGCTAAGTCAGTCGAACGTGTGGTTCCTACTTCTGACTCGGTTTTTCTACTGATGTTGTTTTTCACCATCAGTATCAGGTTGCGCACCTAGTACCTTCAGTAAGGGTGGCGGTTGCCAGGTTGTTGGTTCCAGTCAGACCCAGTGAGGCATGGACCATATCCTGCTTCGCCTTTAACCCACTAGGGCGTGGCTTAAAGGGCGACAGCCTGCATGAAATATAACGTTGGTTACGTACTGTAACCCCAGATTATATGAATGCAGGCGGAGCCCTTTAAGCCCCTGGGCCTCTCTGGCTCTTTTGGTGAATTATTTTTTACCTTATTGGGAGCCGATTCTCGGTCAGCAACAGAATAAATAGCAGACCGAGGCAGGGCCCACGGCAGGTGGGCGTGGACTAGAAGTCTTCAGTGACTGGCATGAAGCGCAGGGGTAAACCCACTAGGGCGTGGCTTAAAGGGCTCCGCCTGCATTCATATAATCTGGGGTTACAGTACGTAACAAACGTTTTCTCCCCCTCATTTCCAGCACCACTGCTCTGCGATCAAGATCTGATCTCAGAAACAACCTTAAGTAGAAGCACCTGAAGGAGGCTGAGGATCTGGATGTTGCACATTTAACTTATGCTGACTGGTTTGTTCCTGAAGTTTTGTCTTTAGAGTCAGAGAGGTTTTATTGTAATGTCAGCTACGTACAAGTACTGTACATGTTGAAATGAAACAGTGTTCCCCAGGATCACGGTGCAACACAGAACATAACGTGCAAAACAAAACACAGTGCATTTACACAACAGAACAATAAATACAAAAACAAAAAGACTACAGTATAATGCAAACACATCTAACTTAATCTAAACATTCTAACCTAAGCAAGTAATTAAGAGACAAGACTAGACATGTTAATTAGTACATGCGTAGGCGGTACGTGAGGTACATGAGGTCCGATATGTGGTTCGGTGTGTGCGTTTTTCTGTTTTTATAGCAGCAGAGATAAAAACTGTGTAAGGTGCAAAAATACAAAACTTGAGCAGATTGCAAAAAAGTACGAGTAGAGAAGTCACAAACAGTTAAACAAATTTAGGTTGTGCGTGTCGAGTCCATCATATATGTGTGTCAGTACATATATATTGCCATGAGTGTATGTGCGTGTCAAAGTCTCATTGTGTGTGCCAGTCCATCGTGTGTGTTCAGAGTCCATCATATACAGTATGTGTCAAGAGTGTAATGGACCTACCCATGGTCAACTGAGTTGTTTTGAACTCTTCAGTGATACTTTTTACTGACCCTTTCAGTAAATAGACATTTAACACAATTTATTCCATTAGTTTGAATCAAAGGACAGATTCACTCACAACGAGACTATTTCTACACTTTTAATTGTGTTCTAATACAAATATAATCTGAAGTATCACCTGTGTTCATCTCATATGAGCAGTATATTCTTAATATGTGAATGATCATTAATATGCTGGTTTATTCTGCATCAAGAACTGTGTGAAAGGTGAAGGCCCGAGTCAGAGTGGCCTGGCAGTTTTGTTTAGAAATGGAGAATACAGTTAATCCGTTGTTTTCATGAGAATGTCTCCAGAGCTCTCTGTCCTCCTCTAAACAATTTCCTTCTGTTTCTGACTTTCACCTTGAATCCTGATAATGTTAAAGTGAACTCTTTGACGTGTCTCTATCTCTCTTCTCCTGGCCCACAACCAATGAGAAGAATGTTTTTCTGATTTCAACACTTTAGAAAAGCGTTTTGCTTCCGTAAACGAGGCAGAGTTGGAAATGACAGCGAGACCTGACAGCTCTCTGTCTTTATTAGCTGGGTAGGCTGCAGTCATGAGTCAAAGACTGGCTTATCAGCTGGGACTTATGGATGTCTCCATAAGTTCACAGAGCAAAAGCTCCCTAGCTCTTAATGAACTTTCTTGAGGAACCCTTTATTTTGAAACTAAGCAGGACGTGCCACTGTTTCTAACGGAGAAAGCAGGCGTCACGACACGTTGAATCCATAAACACGTCGAGGTACAACTGGACTTCACGGACAGACGACCTGTGAGTCCAAGACTGTTTCTCAACTCTACCAACCGAGACGGAACGTCTAACAGGTACAGAGTTGCTGATGTTTACTGGAACGTGCTGTGGAGTCGAGCTGGTTTTCGTATGGAGAAGTGTCAGTTTCTGGTTTAAACTCAAAATAGATAACTTCCTTTAAACTTCATCTCTCCATCCTTGATCTGTTCCTCTTGAATCTCTTCTTTTATCTCATTCTAAGCTGGTAACTACATTTTAAGTTAAAGAACCTACAGATAAAAAGTATTATTGTCATCCTGTACTTATGTCTGTTGTTTACAATTAAATTTGCTGACGTGTTAAATTGCAAGAAAGTGAAATCAATCAAGTGTAATGGTTTAACTTTAGTTGATTTATTTTAAATAAAAGGTAGTGTCTTTGGCATACCGACTAAATCAGCGTTTCCATTGTCACTTTATGGGTTTATGTTTCCATCCATCATAAATGATCACAGAAATATTGGGTAAACCTGAGAAAGAAAAGAATCCGTGAATTCAATCTGAATAAGTAATTAATTAGGTAAAGTGTGTCAGTTTAATACTGACTCATATATCTTACAAGAGTCCTTCGTGTGTGTGTGTGTCTTTACTTACGACAGAACTAAATACAGTATCACTAAACGGCATTATTAATTCTGCAGGGAATCATCTATAAGTGATATTTTCCCCACAGGACAGGAGCTCCTGGTTGAACACATGCAAACCTCAGCTGTCTGTAGGACCTCTGCATCTGGATGTGCAGTAGATGTTGAACACAATAAAACCCAGAATCTGTACCACTAAAATCCATTTTAGAACCAGGGATAACACGATCATTTATGAAGTGATGTTCAGTTTTTAGCTTCTCAGTGATGACATCAGTCACGAAGCAGTTTGGCGAAAAGGGCAGAAGTCTTCATCCAGGCTAGACTAACAGCCGGACAACTGTAAGACTGTTTTTTAACCATACCAGTATGAACAACCACAATGGCTAAAATCAAACCTGTACACTTTTGGCATTTTAGTTTGATGCCATTTTTTCAAATGAACATCATTGTGCAGATGTGAGGAAAAAGATGGTTATACTTTCTCACTTTACTCCACTAATTTGTACTTGTTAAAATGTGGAGTTTAGATGAGGGCTTGTTGAATTTGACCAGATTATTTTTTAGCATGGCCAGCAAGAAAATCATCAGATTCCAGTCTGCTTACTGAACCGGGTCTGAAGGTACAGCTGACTGTTGCTGTCTTTCCAGGACTTTGTAGGCTGATTGGGCCAGCAAACACTCCATGCAGGACAGTTTACGGCCCGTGGATCCTTGTAGAATGTAAAAAATAAAAATAAAAAATATATTTTTTTTGACTGCAACCCAGTAAGATATAGGTTTTAACGACATGCATCAGGGATGGGCAACATTTCTTTCCAGAAAGCCAAATCAAGATATTTAAAGAATCAAATACATTTTTCTTTAAAACATAATCTTGAAGACTACGGTATTCTAAAACCTTTTCTTGTAGCAGTTAGCATGCTTGATAATACTTTTTGTAAACGGGCTTTCGTGGCATTACATAGTTAGCTTAAATATGAAAAAAAAAAAGTCTTAGCCTATCTTAATTCAAAGATTGTTGATATATGCATTATCTTTACCCACTTCATCCTTTTCGTATCGTGGGGGTTACTGTGCAAGAGGCGGGGTACACCTGGACAGGTCTCCAGTCCATCATAGGGACACAGAGACAAACGAGACAAACAACCATTCACTCTCACTTACGATTTTAATCTTAAACTTCATTATGTTTCATTAATAAAACGCAGGCTTGTGACAAATGAGTTATTACTAGGTGTCTTTCTTTTGAATTAAGGCTATTAGGAGCCGTATGGAAATTGTCTAAGGACCACTTTTGGCCTTTGAGCCCCATGTTGCCCATGTCTCATCTAAATAAATCCACAGCAAACATCTTATGAAGATTTAATGTACATTTATTCTTAACACGTGGAACATATACAGTAGTATAAAGATTTTATACTGAATAAATGATATTCATTAAGCCAAAAAAAAAAGGAGAAAAAAAGGAATTTACATCAAGTCTTTAGCTACACCATCTGAAATACAAATATGCAGAATCCGTATCACTGAAAAAATAAAATAAAATCATACTGGTATCTTCATCATGGTTGAGTTGTTTGTGGAGGAGCTCAAATGAAACCACAGACATGATCATTTTGTTATTTTGCTCTACACCCAAACCGGAGACAAAATGAAACCTGAAGTTTGTTTGGATGTGGGCATCACACAGCAGCTGAGCGCCTCCCCCCAGGAGCACAGAACCAAGCAGAGCAGGGCGATTTAACGGAGGGCGGGCGTCACATGGTCAATTATTTGGGAATATTCATAAAGAGATTAAAAACAGTGAAGTGCAACAAAAGTTTGAGAAAGACAGAAGTGTAATGTAAAAGGTCATATTTACACTGCAGCTCCTAGCGTCAAGGACCAGTCCTATAGGTGACTTTTTACTATATGGGTCAAGTCATACAATCAAGGGACAGAGGTCGGGGTGTTGTAGGTTCACCATACTTTGGGGGGAAGCCATTTTCTCTCTCCACATGAACTAAAACTGTTTTTTAAAAACTACAGTTTGCTGCCAAGCCAGCGTATGTATCTCAGTGTGAAACAGTATTATTACAGTATGTTTACAGTTTTAAGGTGTACAGTACAGAATAAAAGTCCTACAATCTACTGCACAGCACCCCCACCCCCCCACACACACACACCTGTTCACAGCCACAGTTCCTGTCAGGCTGAGTATATAGCATCCAAAGTTACAGCAATTATACCACACGACAGTCCATTAGTCTGTCGCTTCCAAACATGAACCAGTATTTAGTCAGGGCCAACCCCTCCCAGGGAAAGAGTGAGCACATATATCCTCCAAACTCACTGTAAATGATACAGCAACTTTGGTTACAGTTTTTTTCTTCTTTATTAAATTTTTTTTTAAAACAAACAAAAACATGTTCATTCTGTGTCCGTCTCCTGGTGCCGATTAGCTCATCTCTGCCAGGGTCTTTTCGGGTGGTTCAAATCCATGACTACTTCATCAGATCCCTTCCTTTAGTCAGAAGCAGGGGGAGAAAGTCTGAGGTGGTTTTGCATAAATAAAAAAGGACAGTCAGTTTATACCACTTACACTCAGTCTCACTCACACACACTCTCATGGAACATTAAAAAAAAAGGTTAGGGAAAGAGCTGAAAGCTCCTAACGGCTGTCATGACTGGCCGATCAGAAACAGTACATCACAGATTACTTGGGACACCAGATGGTTCATCAGTGGGGACACAGAGATATCTAGTAGCCGCGACTCGTACAAAGTGAACTCTGAGTGGTTTTCCTCCACCTTAGCCAAAGCGTGCAGCGCCCGAGCAGCGCGCCGCATCATGTCCATGCTTGTAGGTTCAAACTGTGGGCCGCCTTGCAGTTGTAGCAAGGAGCTTTGGCTCTGTTGGTACTGAGTGGCCGCTAAGCTGTCCTCCAAGAAGCCAAGCAGGTTACCCACGCTGCCTTTCTGCACAGCAATTGCCCGTGCTGCCAGGCTGTCGCCCTGAGCTAAGTTAGCTAATAAGACGACCGCCATTTCCCGACAGACGGCCACTTTGCGCTCCCCAACCAAGCGTACAAGCGAGCCGTACAGCTTCTCCAAGCGGCTGAACGGCGGCGTTGCCAGAATGAGATCAACATTGTTGTCCTGGATGCTGAGCTTACTGAGGGTCTCAAGGACCAGTCTCTGGGGAGAAAGGGAGCTGTGGGGTCCGAGCGTGGGGAAGGGGTCCAAGGCCTCTGCTGAGGGGCACACCGCCCAGTGAAGCAGGCCGTCCAGCAGTGGGAGGCATATACTTTCTGGGTAGATGGAAAGGTCCAGCTGGCCAGAGATGTTGGCCAGAGTGACCAAGCAGTTCTCCCTCAACACTTCAAGGCAGTCCCACCACCATTCGTCTCTGTCGCAGCTCACACCCCCATCTTCCTCCTCCTCCTTCTCATAGGTAACTGGTGCCTGTTTGCGCTCCGGGTGCCTGTGATGGAGCAGCACCAAACGGCCCAGCAGCAGTAGGAGGCCTGGGTGTTTCGACATCTCCAGGTCATTGCCAGGCACGAAAGACAGACTTCGCACGATGTTGGAGACACAGATACAGCGCCGGGCTAGCGAGTCCTGCCAGTCTGACAGGGTGCTGAGTGGAATTTCATCTTTGCTGTGAGGCTCATCTTCCAAGATCTTGAAGTTGCGGCGGCTCTGGAGATCAGGGTTGATGCTGAATAGGAACTTGCCATTCTCCTTCTGCTCCTCGGCAACTCCACGGACCACCTCCTCTGTGACTGACCCTGGGCGGGCAGATAAGACATCGTCAATTGTGGCGGTGATTAGGGCACCAATGGGAAGAGATGAAGGTGTCTTGTCAGCCAAACATGGGAGGGCTTCAGAAGGCTGGATCGACAGCTGTCGAGCCTTGTCCTCCTCACAGGACTTAGACTTCTCTGGAATTTCTGTGGCGGCAGCTGGCACCTTGTTCTTCTTGCAAACTTCAATTGTTGCTGGTGCATGTTTCCACAGCTTCAGGAGATCCATCTGGCTCTCGAAGTGTGTCTGGATATGCTCAGTAGTGTCACCACCTCCAACGCTCCAGTGTATCAGGCCGCTGTTGAAACTCTGTCGTTGCCCCAGTTTGGACAAGCTGTTAGCCAGGAATGGATTCTTCTTCCTCACCATTTTGATTGGGAGTTTATCAAACTTACTAGCTTGTTTGGGCTTTTCCAAGTGGACAATGGGGTCCTGCAAGGACCCTGAGGTAGCGCTACTTGCTTCCTTGGTAGAAGACTCTTTTTCCTCCTCTTCATCTGCTGAGGACTTGTCTTTCAGGGAGCGTTCCTCCTCCTCTTTTTTCACCTGCACCAGTGAAGAGGTGTCAAGGTTGATCTTTGTTTCCTCAGTCTCCTCATCTTCCTCATCCTCCTCATCTGTGTCCATGTCTTCACCCTCAGGAATGGAAATGTCATCTTCAGAGTCTTCGGCAGCATTGGGGTCAATCAGGATGCGCTGGCCAGGGTCTCCCACCTCATACTCCTTTAAGATGCTAAAGATCTCAATGAGGCAGCATCTGAAATACTCCACTATCAGCTCCAGGAAGCCAGGTAGCTGCAAAAACAACAACACCATTACCAAATTGGTGTGAGGCTCAGCACCAAGTGGCAAAAACCATCATCAGGCTACCAAATGTGGCACTCACCTGGCAAAGGTTAAAAGTGGAGATGCTGTTGTCATCATACAGTAAAATGTTGATGGTGTCCAAGGCCCAGGTGCTCTCAGCCAACAAACCCGACTTTAGAGACATCATTACTCTCCAAGCCTCCGGAGTGCCTTTCAAAACCAAACAGCAGGATTGTAAGCCAGAGTAAAGACTTTTTGTTTACACACTTGGGTACAAAAGGTGTCAGAAAGTTGTAGTTTTGAAGAAAACAAACTAAATGGTAAATGGAGCTTACTTATATAGCGCCTTCCAGCCACCTGTAAGGAGCTCCAAAGCGCTTTACAGTACCAGCCATCCACCCATTCATACACACATTCATACACACATTCATACACCGGTAGCGGTAGACTGCCTTGCAAGGCGCCAGCCAGTCCTACCGGGAGCAACTCTGGGTTAAGTGTCTTGCACAGGGACACAACGACACATGGTGGGGGGGGGGAAGCGGGATTCGAACCTCCAACCTTCCGATTGGGGGTCGGCTGCCACTACCACTGTCCCACGGCCGCCCCTAGCTTTCCTTGTTTAAAAAGAACCAAATTATCGATAACGATTTTATGTTTAGATATGTAAAATGTACATAAAAACAGAATGCAAAGATTTGCAAATCTCATAAGCCCATTATTTTATTCACAGTTAAAGATAATAAACATATTTAATATTTAAACTAGAAAGCTGCCCCATTTTGGGGGAAAAACATAATTTAGAATTTGTATCTGCTACGTTTCAATAAAGTGGGGACAGAGCGATGTTTCAGACCGGTAAGCACCTGGTTTCCTTTGACCTACTGTCCGTAAACATCCAGGGCTTGACCAGCCACTTGTATGGATGAGATTCTTGTCCCATTCATGTCTGATGTAGCTGTTCAACAGTGCTGGCTTTTTTCTGCATTTTCCATTTTTTGATGCACTAAATCTTTTCCATTGATGAACAGTCTGGACTACAGACAGGCCAGTTCAGTACCTGAACACTTATTTTGTGATGATGCGGTGTGTGACCCTGCAGACTTCATCCGGATAAGCAAAATCAGCTCTCGTGGACGTAGTTGAGTGACGGAAATCGCATAATTTTGATCTCAGAATAGATTTGCCTGCCCCTTCTCAACACAAGGCCCAGACTAAACTTTTTATTACTAGAGTATGCACCAAGTATTGTGTTATTGGTCAGAAGTTTGTGGGTGTGTTTGTCAATGCAGACACGCTCTGACATTCAGCTACATGACTCTTCAAAAGCACTACATTAGTCAAATAGCCAAAAACTCCTGGATGGAGATCATGCACACATTGTATATGGAGGAGTCTGTATGCTGAAAAGTGTGGCGTTTTTGTCACCACAGATTTGTGGCCAAATGGTGGATGCATAGACAGAGTGGCGACTTCGGTGGGAAGAAACCCTGCAGGACATTTACTGCAGCGGGAGGGGGTTTCCCAAGACCTCTGTGCTGTTTGTCTCATGGACTATGAAAGGTGAGCAAAATGAACGTCCTGCAACCATGTGACCGCACGTCGACTGTTCTGCATCGAATGGAGTATGCTGGGCCCTTTAGTGCTATCTTGCTGACATATGTTGTTCTAAAACCTATTTATACTTTTCTTCAGTGATAGTGTCTTTCCAGATGTGTATGCCATCCATGTCAGAGTTATTAATGCACCTCCATACCATAAGGTTTTTACGATCTCTGATAACAGGCCGAATAGTCTCTCCTTTGGACATGGCACTCATGGTTTCTAAAACAAACTTAAGCTTGAACCAGGACTTGTAGATGGCACAGTGAACTGTGTATACAGGTAGTCCTCGACTTACGGCGGTCTCGAGTTACGTTTCGCGGTTACGACACGCATCTCCCGTTTAAAAATAAATAAATAAGTTTATTTTGAAAAATTTATTTTGAAAAGCCGAGTTACGCAGTTTCCGGTTTTACGGTTTAACGTAGCGGCGGACATTACTCTCTACATTACTCTCTAAAAAAGCCAAGTCTGGTCCTCTGGACATTCAAAAAACAAAATAAAACTTGTTGGACCTGCAGAAAAAGCTGTTTTATGGACGGCGGTTTTACGTCGTAAACGAATGGAGAATACGGAGGAGGGATGGAGGAAACGGCTTCACCAGCTTCCCAATAGGAAATTAACTCTTTTTTCCCTTCATTATGGCTACCAAATGTACCCGTATTTTCCGGACTATAAGTCGCACCTTTTGCCTAATTTGCATGCCCTGTGACTTATAGAGAGGTGAGACTTGTTTATGGATTTCCCCCCATATTTTCAGACCAATTTTTGGCTCAGATATGACCGTTTTTCCATTTTGGCAAAAATGGTGCAGTACCACTTTCAGCCGCTAGGGGTGTAGTACCACCTTTGTCCGCTAGGGTACACCAACCATTCCCACCTCATGTGTCCGACGAGAGCCTCCTCTGGACGGACTCAGTCTGTCGCAGTCCGGCCTCCTGCTCTGGAGGTCTGACTGACACTTCCAGAGAGTCCACCAACCGTTTCCAACGACCGGCAGCCTCCTCTGGTCGGATTCACTCTGTCGCAGCCCAGCCTTCTGCTCTGGAGGTATGAACTAGCTACTTCGCTGTTAGCTCAGTGTTTATTAGCCAAATAGGTCAATAACCACAGGACAGATTTTGATCAAACTTACAGAACGTAATCACTAGATGGATATT
Source organism: Garcialebias charrua (assembly GCA_038048925.1). Taxonomy (NCBI): domain Eukaryota; kingdom Metazoa; phylum Chordata; class Actinopteri; order Cyprinodontiformes; family Rivulidae; genus Garcialebias; species Garcialebias charrua. The sequence goes on from JBBPBX010002957.1 coordinate 53,082, forward strand.
TACAACTGATTAGCTTTATGAGATGTTTAAGATAAAATTCGATGTTTTATAGACGTAAATGTGTCGCGGTTAGCTTAGTTGATTTTTCCTTGTACGTTTGAGCAAATAGCTCATAAACCACACAGCAGATTTTTTTCAAACTTACAGAAAGTAATCACTAGATGTACATTTACAAACTGTTAGCTGTTGGAGTTATTTGAGATAAAATGTGATGTTTTATAGATGTAAATGTGTCGCGGTTAGCTTAGTTGTTTTTCCTTGTACTTTTTCAAAGCGAAAAAATTTAAATCCAGCAGATTTGACCATTACGTGAATTTATTAAGGAACGGTTAAGCTAAGACACATGTTTGCTATAATTTTCAGCAGATAAATAATTGTTTTTACCGTGTTAATCTTGTGAAAAGTCCTTCCGTGCATGCTTCTGTGGTCGTCATTTTCAGCAGGGCAAATGACGCGCCGACGCGTCACGTAGCGGTGACGCATAATAGATGCGATCTATATAAAGGTGCAACCTGTTTATGGATTTTTCCAATTTATTGACAATAATTGGACAAAGCGACTTATATAAGGGTGCGACCTATAGTCCAGAAAATACTGTATGTGTGTTTTGATAATTATGTAGGGTACTGTGTTAGGATAGGCTAAGTGCTTGGGAATACAGTACTGTACGTATATGGTGCAGTATTTACGTATATGGTGCAGTATGTACGTATGTTCCGACTTACGTCGAAATTCGCTTTACGCCGCCATGCAGGAACGGAACTCCGTCGTAAGTCGATTCTACAGATTCTTCTAATCTGTTGATGAGATTTGAGTTTTTCACAGACTGGCGAACCGCTGTCCATTTTTACTTCTAAAAGATTCAGCCTCTCTAAATCCAAAACACTTTTCTTATATATTACAACTTTTTGTTGCCACTGTTCCAGTTTCTTTGACTTTCAATTTCTTTCTTTCGTTGCTGCCATCAAATTAAAATTACCATATTGTTCCCTAAAATGGTCAATGTTTCTAGATTAAACAGGGTAGTATAAGATAATTTTTCTTCATTCCATTATGCATAAAATGTGTGTTTATGAAGTTTACAAATCATTGCATACTGTTTTAATTTGCCTTTTGGGAAACACCCCAATTTTGTCAATTTGAGAGTGTAATTAGATATAAACATTTTAAGTGCAGTGTTGGGAGTATCAAACTGGTCTAATGTAAGTTTATTTTTCTTCAACTCAATGTGCCAAATATGAAAGAGTGGTTCTTACCAATGTCTTTTATGGTGAGCCGTTTTCGGGGTTTAAGATGGGGTTGGGTAGCCTCCACAGAGCCGGGAGGGAAGGCCACATCTCTTCGAATCAAGGGTTGCTGCACAGGTGCCTGCCCAATATGTGAGGCGGGAACCGGAGGACCCGCCTTCTGCACTTTAACGCCAGGATGCATGTAGGGTGATTTACTGGGTGATGTCCTGCTTTCCATGGGCCGGGACATGGGAGCTGGGCTCAGCACCTGTGGAATGTGGTTCTGGGAAGTCTGGTAGGTGGAGGGTAGAGGTCTGGTCATAGGTGGTCCAGTACCAGTGGGGCCAAATGGTGGCTGCCTTTGGTTGATGTGGCTGGGCCACTGACCCTCGTGGTTCATTCGTTGGTCTGATGGCATCATCTCCTCCGAGCGGTTCATGTTGTGATACCCGGGACCCTGGCCTGGTACCGAAGATCCCTGTCTGTTAGGATAGTTGGGAAAGCCCATCTCATTGCGACCCTGCCACACTGGACCTTGGGGGCCATCGGGACCTGAAGACATGGAGCTGCCCATCATCTGGGAAGGCATGTGAGACTGGGAGTTTGGACCTGCTGATGAAGGCCCTCGATCTCGTCCGAATGGGAATGGGAACTGGTTCTGTGAACCTGGTGGTCTCCGATCTCCACCTGGATATGCATTATACTGGTTATACATGTCCTGCTGACCTGGGTGCCCAGAGGGTTGGGGTCCAGGCTGCTGCTGACTACCATAAGGAACGTTATACATTTCTCCCTCATGGCGCTTGGCTGGAGGAATATAACCTCCATCCACAGGACGCTTGTAGTTCTGTCAAAAGAAAACAATCAGCATTATCTTCAGTCTCTTCAAGTTAGCTACTTTGTACACAATCATTTGAAGAAAAACTCTTCTTCTTTTGGCTTTTCCCTTTTCTGGGGTCGCCACAGTGAGTCATCCTCCTCCATCTCACTCTGTCCTCTGCATCCTATGTCTTCACTCCAACTACCTTCACATCCTCTCTAACCGCATCCATTTATCTCCTCTTTGGCCTTCCTCTGTCTTATTCCTGGCAGCTGCATTTTTAACATCTTTATCAAAGTCAAAGTCAAAGTCAACTTTATTGTCAGAACTGCAATATGTACAGGACATACACAGGATTGAAATTGTGTTTCTCTCAGTCCCTCGGTGCAACAGTAACCATTTAAACACCAAAACACTGAAACATTTAATAAACATAAGCATAAAATAGTACCAATATATATTATACCAATATACCCACTGTCCCTCCTCTGGACATGTCCAAACCACTGTCCCTCCTCTGGACATGTCCAAACCACTGTCCCTCCTCTGGAGAAGTCCAAACCATCTCAGTCTGGCCTCTCTAACTTTATCTCCCAGTTGTTCAACATGTGCTGTACCTCTGATGATCTCATTCCTGATCTTATCCATCCTTGTCACTCCTAAGGAGAACCTCAGCATCTTCATTTCTGCCACTTCCAGTTCTTTCTCCTGTCTTTTTGTCCATGTCTCTGTCTCCAGACCATACAACATAGCTGGTCTCACCACTGTCTTGTAAACTTTTCCTTTGACCTTTGCTGACACCTTTTTGTCACAAATCACTCCTGAAACTTTTCTCCATCCACTCCATCCTGCCTGGACTCTCTTCTTCACCTCTTTACCACATTCCCCATTTTCCTGGACAGTGGACCCCAAGTACTTGAAGTCCTGCACCTTTGTGACCTCTGCTCCTTGTAGCCTCACTGTTCCACTGGCCTCCCTCTCATTCACACACATGTACTCTGTCTTACTACGGCTGACTTTCATTCCTCTTCTTTCAAGTGCATACCTCCACCTCTCCAAGTTCTCTTCCACCTGTTCCCTGTTCTCACCACAGATCACAATGTCATCTGCAAACATCATAGTCCATGGGGATTCCTGCCTGACCTCATCTGTTAGTCGGTCCATCACTAGAGCAAACAAGAAGGGGCTCAGAGCCGATCCTTGATGCAATCCCACCTCCACCTTGAAGCTATCTGCCACCCCTACAACACATCTCACCACTGTCCTGCTGTCTTCATACATGTCCTGTACTAGCCTGGCCCTCGCCTTCCTGCACAGCTCTGCTCAATTCTCATTTCCCTTCACTGCACAGTCTGGGACTTCTCTCATAGACAACGATTTCTCCGGTAGATTTTTGACCAGACCAATCAGAGAACAGAAGGGGCGGAGTTTTTGGCCCCTAACCCACACCCCCACCTGTCCCAGCGCAGCCAGAGTGCAGCCAGCGAGCATTCGCATGTTCTCATTCAAAGCGATGCAAAGCGATGCAGGACTGTTTTATATGTGACACAAATTTATTAATTTCCCCTTCTTAATCCCTTATCTGGAGTTTTCTTTTGTTTTTTTCCCCAAAAGTCAAGTAATCGCTCCCTCCTCCTCCTCCTCACAGAGTGAAATGAACAAGGAAATGCCTCAGGTTGTCACGAGAGAATTAACTTTAAGTCAGGTTTTAAGTTGCTGCCCGAGTCCCATCAGATTTTCTGGTCTTCTGGTGTGTTGGACCAGCGATCCATGGTTTTATTTTATTTTGACGTTTTATTAACATATAAACACAGAATATCCAAAGGCAGCGAGAGAAAATTCAGCAGGAGGCGGAGCTGAAGTCAAGTTCAGCAGACCACGGGGGAGCGCGCAGCCAACGAGCATTCGCATGTTCTCATTCAAAGCGATGCAGGACTGTTTTATATGTGACACAAATTTATTAATTTCCCCTTCTTAATCCCTTATCTGGAGTTTTCTTTTCTTTTTTTTTTGCCAAAAGTAAGTGATCATCGCTCCCTCCTCCTCCTCATCCTCCTCTCCCTCCGCTGAGTGAAATGAACAAGGAAAGGTTGTCACGAGAGATTTAAAGTAAGCATTTACGTTGCTGCCCGAGTCCCATCAGATTTCCTGGTCTTCTGGTGTGTTGGACCAGCGCTCCATGGTTTTATTTTATTTCATTAGGACGTTTTATTAACATATAAACACAGAGCAACGGCAGCAAGAGAAAATTCAGCAGGAGGCGGAGCTGAAGTCAAGTTCAGCAGACCACGGGGGAGCAGCCATCAGCAGAGGCCACGCCTCCAGCAAGAATCGTTTCTCTATAACAGAAAGTCCAGACCCTAGTCCGAAGCGAAGTGAAGGACAAGGGTCTGGTTTTAACCAGGCTAGTCCTGTACCAGTCTAACATACTTCTCTGCCACTCCAGATTTCCTCATGCAATACCACACCTCCTCCCTTGGTACCCTGTCATGTTTTTTCTAAATCCACAAAGACACAATGGAGTTCTTTCTGACCCTCTCTGTACTTCTCTATCAATATCCTCAAAGCAAAGATGGCATCTGTGGTGCTCTTTCTTGGCATGAAACCATACTGCTGCTCACAGATAGTCACCTCTTGTCCAAGCCTTCCTTCCACAACTCTCTCCCAGATCTTCATTGTGTGGCTCATCAACTTAATTCCTCTGTAGTTGCTACAACTCTGTACATCACCCTTTTTCTTAAAAATGGGCACTGGTAAACTTTTCCATTCCTCAGGCATTTTCTCACCCTCAAATATGCAGCTGAATATTTGAGTCAAAAACCTCACTGTCATCTCTCCAAGACATTTCCAAACCTCCACTGGTATGTCATCAGGTCCTACTGCCTTCCCCTTCTTCATTCTTTTAAGAGCTTTCTGGACTTAACCCTCACTAATCTTTCCCACTTCCTGGTCCACAGTTTCTATGACCTCTACTCTTCTTCCTCTTTCATTCTCTTCATTCATTAGCTCCTCAAAGTACTCCTTCCATCTTCCCATCACACTCTCCTCACTTGTTAGAACATTACCATTCCTATCTTTAACAAGCCTAACCTGCTGCACATCCTTTCCAGCCTGATTCCTCTAACTCGCCAAGTCCTTCTCACCCTCTTTAGTGTCCAGCCTCCCATTCAAATCATCATACGCCTTCTGCTTTGCCTTTGCTACCTCCCTCTTTGCTCTATGTCCCATATTCTTATATTCCCGCGTCCTCTCTTTGTTTGTTTGTTTGTTTATTCATTCATTTCATTTCAATTAAAACAAGACATATTCAAAACAATTAAATAAAATAACTATAAAATGAAAGGCAGCAGAAGAATAAATTCTTATCATTTCTGCCCCTTCTTAACTATATCAAATCAAAACAATCAATTCAAAAAATACATAATACAATAAACCACAAAATTATCACAATTTTCCAATATAATTTCTAAAAATCAGCAAAACTTATATATATCTCATCAGCAAAACATTCTTTATCTTTTTCTTGAATACAACTAATGATTTCTCCTTTTTTACATCATCGTCCAAACTATTCCATAAACTAATTCCCTTCATAGACCTACCCTTTAAACTTGTTCTATATCTCTTCTTTACAAAAATATCTGTTCCCTTTAAATTATAACAACTATTTCTTTTAACAAAATTCACTTGTATGTTTGACGGAAAATTTTGATTCTGAGCCCTGTACATCAGCAATAGAACATTGTAATCCACCAAATCAAAAAACTTAAGAATTTTAAGTTGATAAAACAAAATACTTGAAGGATGATGATAATGCTTTCTTGAGATCACTCTTATTACTCTTTTTTGTAAAATAAAAATAGGCTTGGTTGTTGTTTTACAAGCTGTACCCCAGATACCAACACAATAAATCAGATGTGGCACAACAATCGTATTGTACAGCAAACACAATGCCTTGTCAGTCAAAAATTCCCGTACTTTATACAGCACTGCCATAGATTTAGAGATTTTAGTTCTTACAACATTGATATGTTTTTTCCATGTCAATTTATCCATGTCAATTTATCATCAATAATCACTCCCAAGAACTTTACTTCACTCACTCTACGTATCTCCACATCATCAATTTTGAATAGAAAATCTACAGTCCTCTTAATGTCATATTTCTTCTTGGCTAATCTCTTTCTTTGAATGGCGTCCTGCACTTCACTATTCCACCACCAGGTTTCCTTATCATCTATTCTCTGTCCAGATGACACACCAAGTACCTTCCTACCTGTCTCTCTAATTACTGTTGCTGTAGTAGCCCAGTCACTTGGAAGCTCTTTCTTACCACCCAGAGCCTTTAACAGCTCGTCTCTGAATTTCTCACAACATTCTTCCTTCTTTAGCTTCCACCATTTGGTCTTCTTCTCTGATTTTACTCTTTTTCTCTTCTTCGCAACAACAGTCATTCTACACACAACCATCCAATGCTGTCTGGCCACGCTCTCCCCTGCCACAACCTTACAGTCTCCAATCTCCCTCAGGTTTCCTCTTCTACACAGAATGTAGTCGACCTGTGTACTCCTTCCCTCACTCTTATAGGTCACTCTATGTTCCTCCCTCTTTTGGAAATAAGTGTTGACTACAGCCATTTCCATTATCTTGGTAAAATCCATCACCATCTGTCCTTCCTGGTCTTTCCTTGACACCAAACCTACCCATCACGTCCTCGTCCCCCCATTTTTTTCACCAACATGTCCATTCAGGTCTGCTCCGATCATCACTCTCTCTTCCCTGGGAATACTCTCTATCACTTCATCCAGATCTTTCCAAAATGTATCTTTCTTTTCCACATCTCATCCAACTTGTGGAGCATATTAACCACTGACAACATTTAGCATCAGATCTTCTAATTCTACTTTCTGACACATCACCCACCCTATCTGACACTCTTTCACCTCTACTACAGTATTACATTATTTGCCAACTCAAAAGGCGTTCAATACAAGATCAACTGGACTTTATTTGTAACAGAAGACGTTTCGCTTCTCATCCGAGGAGCTTTATCAATTCAATGAACCAGACTGTGTGCGCGTGGATTTATAACAGGAGTCACGCACCAACATATGTAAATTGCAAGCTGAGGTAACACATACATGTAAATTGACAGATCACACCTTAACAGTAGGGAGTTCCCTTGAAGTCTCTGACAGAAGACACAACAACTGTATGTAAATTGACAAAAAACACCTCACAGCCCAACAACAGAGGTTTCTCAACAAACTTTGCTAGTCTAGTTCACAGACAAGACACCTCTGCTCCCATCCGGTGTAAAACGGAAACCTAAATTTTGGACCGAGAACACAGATGGTTTGAGAGAGGTGTGAAGGAAGCTGTTTATGTTAAAGAGAAAAACCTTCTCTTAACAGAGGAGGAGGTCTGAGATTTCAACTTTCCAAGACTTATAACTCAGTTTTGGGGCTGATTCACAAACGTTTTACACCGGATGGGAGCAGAGGTGTCTTGTCTGTGAATTAGACTAGCAAAGTTTGTTGAGAAACCTCTGTTGTTGGGCTGTGAGGTGTTTTTTGTCAATTTACATACAGTTGTTGTGTCTTCTGTCAGAGACTTCAAGGGAACTCCCTACTGTTAAGGTGTGATCTGTCAATTTACATGTATGTGTTACCTCAGCTTGCAATTTACATATGTTGGTGCGTGACTCCTGTTATAAATCCACGCGCACACAGTCTGGTTCATTGAATTGATAAAGCTCCTCGGATGAGAAGCGAAACGTCTTCTGTTACAAATAAAGTCCAGTTGATCTTGTATTGAACGCCTTTTTGATTTATCATGTCCTGGACGACTGAGAATCTTCACCAGCTTATTTGCCAACTCCTCCTTCAACACCACCCCTACTCCATTTCTCTTTCTATCCACACCATGGTAAAACAGTTTGAACCCTGCTCCAATGCTGCGGGCCTTGCTGCCCTTCCACTTGGTCTCTTGGACACATAAAACATCTACCTTCCTTCTCTGCATCATGTCAGCCAGCTCTCTACCTTTGCCTGTCATTGTAGACACATTTACAGTTGCAACCCTCAGTCCTACATTCTTGACCTTCCTCATCTCCCTCTGTCTCCTGACATGTCTACCTCCTCGTGGTCTTCAACTATTTGAAAAAAAAAACTACTGCTGACACTAATGTTTTGATGGAATGCAGCAAATAGGAAGAATAATTCACAATTACATAGCAAAAAAGAGAGATTTCTAATAGGAGTGATTGCCACGCTGAACAAAATGTCCTTACCGACTGCTGCTGTGGGTACATTCCTGGTTGTTGATTGGGGTATGGGCCACCAGGGGGAGCTCCTTGGCCAGGATACTGATTTGTATAAGAATCGTGTCTAAAAATGACAACACAAGTTGAGAACAGTACATTTCATCTCCTCTGTAATTCACAGGTTGCACTGAAATGAAGTTCTGAAAGTGATTTTGCAGTTGGCCACGATCACACAGAATAAATCCTGTCCACACAATTGGATCTGCACTGACCGTTGCTGTGGTGGAGGACGACTGGGTGAATACATCACCGGGTCAGCACCAGAAGGCATCATGTTGGGTTGAGGAGTTCCTGGTCCCATGGTGCCTTCAGGGCCTATGCCTGGTTCCTGTCTGTAAAACCAACAAACAACATTGTAATCAATTAGAGCAGGACTACAGATCTGATCCACATTACACATCAACAAATGTCTACCTTCGGTCAAATCCATATGGGTACTGTTGTCTCTGACCCATAGGCATGTTACCCATTGGGCCCGGTGGTCCTCTGTTATACTGTTCACCCATTCCACTGTTGGGGCCCGGTGACATGAACTGTTCTCCAGCTTTAAAAACAAACAAACAAACAAACAAACAAACAAACACCAAGACCAGGATACGATTACTTTCAGCAACGATTCCTCCAACATTTACAAAGTAATTCAAGACTCATCCAATGCCTACCTTTCCTCATTCCTCCGAAGGGGTCTTTGTTTGACTCATAGGGACCCATCCGAGACATCATCTCTGAGCCCCCCATCCCAGGCTGGTAACTCTGAGAGTTGGGAGTCATGGCATTCCTTCTGGAAAATGCTGGGTCGCTGCCATCAGCAAACGGGTCCTGCAGATTAACACTACTCCTATAGGGCAAAAAAGGGCTTGTTAGTAAAAATCATAATCTTTATTTAGGCACATTTCTGCCTTAACCTTTTTTAATACTACATGTATAGTGTCAATGCTTATGAAGAAAGATTCTGCAGGAGCAGAAGCGGCTAATTTATGCTTGTTATATGTTTTTCACAATTTACATTTTTGAAGTTTATTTTGACTGACTTACTGCCGTCCCTCTGTAAGTTCCTGCCACTGACTAACATTTTTCTTTGACAAACCTGGGTGCCCTTGTCTGCCCAACGCCCACCCCTCGTGGGGGTATGGGTACCCCTCTTGGGGGTGGGCATTTGTGATACACAGAGTGAATTCCTTAGGTAACCACATCTACAAAACCTCTTGCTCAGGGTTTCAAATTCCCTACCATAAATCCACCCAATCTGTTATCATGTGACCAGAATTCTAACCTGAATGACCAATGAGTTACTCTCGAGGACAATCTCCAAAGATAGACGTGCAATAATTTCTTCAGAAATTAAATGGACTGTATTTATATAGCTCCTTTCTATCTAATCAAGACACTCAAAGAGCTTTACACAACAATCTGTGCCCTCATTTATCCATTCATACAGCACTTTACTAGATCTCTACAAAACTAATTGAACAAATCATTCTAAAGAGACTAATCAGAGCTTTATCACATTCATACACTGATGGGACATGCATCAGAGAAAATGAGGGGTTCAGTGTCTTGCCCAAGGACACTTAACCAAGCGACTGCTGGTAGAATCGAACCCCCAACTCTTGCATTGGAGGACGACTGCTCTAACCACTCAGCCACAGCCGCCCCCAAATTACCGTAAGATACCTTACCATATTTTGCACTTCATGCACAGAACTGTTCATTTGTTAGGCGATAATGGAAAATGCACAGAGAATTTCTTATGATACAGCTTTCAAGTTAAAAGCGATCAATCTGACTGTTGAAGAAGGAAACACAGCTGCCGCCTGTAAGCTCTGTATCAACTTGTCGATGGTCGGGCATTGGAGACACAAAGGAGTCAAGTCTGGTACGTTTTTTAACAGAGTTTTTTTATTAGATTTTTTGCATTTTAGACAGAATATTATAACAAAATAACAAAAAACAAAAACCCCTCCCACATCGGATCAATAATACACACACAAACAAAAACAAATCACACAGGCACCAACAAGTATTCCACATTAAAGCTCAAGTTCTTTTTATTTGTCATATACAAGGTTAACACTAGGTTAACAGTACAATGAAATACTTAGTATGAGAAAAATCGATTTGATTCGCTAAAAAAAAATCAAAGAACAGGAAATACTGAAAGCATGCAATAAGTGTACAAAAATAAAGTGCCAAAAAGTGAAAAAGTAATTATAATATTTACAACGTCCTAAAGAGAAGATAGTAAACAAACACATGGTAGAATATAATGGTGCAACAGAATGAATTTGAATGAATAAGTATTTCAAGGTAGTAATATAAGCTTAAATACACATTATATATATATATA
>JBBPBX010002957.1:74322-86041 GCA_038048925.1 Garcialebias charrua
TGTTAAACAAATATATGGCTTTTTTTTTTTAAACGTCTTCAACATTGATGATTGAGCTGAGACACACACGACACAGAGCAGACACACCGGATGAGAAACGTAAAACCGAAGATGGAGGTCAGTCGAACTTCCTGGTCTTGTTTCTCCTCGGCATCATCGGTGTCATCTCCGAACGTCACTTCCTCCTGTTGTCATGGTAATGTCATCACCCTATTTTTACCGCACACGGCAACTGACAGCATCGCCAAAAACAGAGTCTGGAGAAGATCAGAGCCGTTGTGGCATATTTATGTTAAACAGATAACAAAGTCAGTAAACCGTGGCTGTGCAGAACCACTCCTCTTCGACATGAATGTCTTTTAGGGAGACAGTTTATGCCCATCCAAGCTGTGATGTCTCGGAAAGAAAATGGCACCTTTGTTGTGAATGACTCTGCAGTTTCTCCAGGTCTTTTCTCACAAACCACGTACGCTTTAGTGCTCACTGCCAAAACGGGGTGTGTATGTATGTGTGTGTTCATTTGTCTGTAGTGTCAACACAACATCTCACAAACTGACACTCCCAGTCAGTAATTATAGTTCATAAATCTATACCTAATTACAAAGTACATTGTGGAGTAAACCTTGTTCAAGATGACCAGTTTTAGTGGTATTTACTGTAATCTCCAGCGTACAAGCTGCAGTTTTTTTTGCATCGATTTGTCAGTCCTGCGACTTATATACATTTTTCCCCCATATTCATAATGCAATTTTTGATTGACGTTTTAAATTTCTAAGAACTGCAACAGTGAGTCCTCCCACGCGTGCTCGCTTCATTCAGCTGGTGCCGGCGGAGGGACGTTGGGAGAGCTAGCAGCTCCGGCCCAATGGATGGATGGATGGATGGATGGATGGATGGATGGCGCCGTGCCACCCAGACAAAATAAAACGGTTTTGACCATTAAATAAATGCATAATAAACACGACGGGTCAGCAGTGACGCATAATAAATGCAACTTATGCGTCAAAGCAACATTCAGGTAGTCCTCGACTTACGACGGAGTTCCGTTCCTATGCTCCGTCGTAAAGCGAATTTCGACGTAACTCTAAACATACGTCCAAACTGCACCTTATACGTACAGTACTGTATTTTACCAAGCACTTAGCCTATCCTAACACAGTACCCTACATAATTATCAAAAAACACATACATTTCAGAGCCATAATGAAGGGAAAAAAGAGTTAATTTCCTACTCTGGACTGCTGGTGAAGCCATTTCCTCCGTTTCTCCCTCCCTCCTCCGGATTCTCCATTCGTTTACGTTGTAAAACCGCCGTCCATAAAACAGCTACTTTTCCACAGCTGCTGCGTGTCCAGCTTGCTCCAACAAGTTTTGTCTTGTTTTTTGAATGTCCAGACGACCAGACTTAGCTTTTTAAGAGAGTACAGGGCAAGCTGTAGCCTCTGCAGCTAAACCGCAAACTGCCGGAAACTGCGTAAACCGGCTTCAAAATAAAATAAAAATAAATATATATATTTTTAAATGGGAGGTGCGTCGTAACCGCGAAACGTCGTAACTCGAGGCCGTCGTAAGTCAAGGACTACCTCTTCATGATGCTGTTTTTTTTTGACTGATGCGACTTATACTCCGGAAAATATGGTAGCTTGTTTTCAGTGCGGTAGTGACTAAGCATCGGCCTCATCACACTTACATTTTTACCTAACACTTTGTTTGTAACTACTGGTGTCAACCCAGACTATTAGCAAAATACCTCATTGACTCATCCCATGAATTTTTACCTCTGACATTAAAGGCAATGGGCAATTCCTACAAGCAATGATAATTTTTTTAATGTTTCCTCCTGGCTGTGTGTGCATGTTTAATCTGTATCTGGGAGAATCTTGCAGGGAATTCTGACACATTTCTGTCTTGTGGAACATAAACCTCCACCAGAGACCTTTTTTTTTTTTTAGAGAGATCCCATATATCGCAGCTATATGCTCGCAGTCAAAATATTACACACTCACCACCGCACACAGACTCCGGCACACAAATGGATCGGAATTGGAGTGGAACAGCAAGGTCGCAGTTTTATTCTGGGTGCTGTGACACCCTCGACAGGAGATGATAAAATGGAAAGAAGGAAAGAAAGGGGCATGAGAGAGGATATTTCTTCATGAATGATGAGATCTCCTTGCCCCCAATTATAACAGCAGGATCGGGCGATTGTGATTATTTATTTATTTTTTGAGAAAAGACAAAAAAAAGATTCAGACATTTATTCTGCTGTGAGGACGGCGGAGGATAGGACAATTAACTGAATGAATCGTAATGATTGCAGTGTAAGAAGGCACATTTTTTTCACACGGGTGCCAGAACAGTGCGTCTTTGTGCTCTTGCGTGACACGTATGCATGCAAATGTGCCAACTTTACCCAGCAGCCAATCGCAAGTGAATGCACAATGGGAAATTTGCAAATGTGAGTTTAACAGGGTTACAGTAACTGGCAGTCAGTCCTTCTTGAGAAGAGCACATGTAAAATGCAAGGTGTGATGAATGAGTGTGAGATTCCAGCTGACAACTTGGGACATGTCTAATAATGTTGGGACCCTGCTGCAGGTTCCTGTGACCGCAGGTGACATCTTTGCAGATGTGCAGTGTCTGCTTCATTCTTAAAGAGAAAGTTCAGCTGCACTGAAATAGAAATACTCTGGAATGGCCAACCACAGTTCAGTCTTTGCTAATGAGATGAGACGTGCCGCCATATTGCCAGGTGATCTGTGGGTGTCCTTTGCTGGCAAAATGGCCGCAGTCCATACATATTTGAGTAAAAACTCAGTGAAAGAACTCAATAATTAGCCATCAGTTGCTGAATTATTGGAACCCACACTTTACAGAGCATAGTTGTATGCTTTTAGTATGTTATTATAGTTCATAATTCAATGCGTAGGCTCAACGCTTTGCAGAGAATGGCTCTCAACTTTAATGCCTGACCAGATTTGCAGGCTCATTACAGAAACCTTATGTCCCCTGTTTTCCCATCATGTATAATATATGTTTAATTAGGTAAAACAAGGCCATTTCTATGTGTTTGTTGACATGTGCGCACAGCATTCACGTGCATTAAGAATGAATGGCTTTGACATGTAAATAACACAGAGATACATGCAGCACCTACTGTACCAAAATGGTGCGTGCCAAAAATTTTGCACAGCACAACGGGTAACCATTCCTCTTTTTATCGGTGGTTCAGATCTTTTGAAATGGGTTTCTGTGGAAGGGTTATAGAACTAATATCTTACCTGCTTTAGAAAGCTCTTGAATGAACACGTTTTAGAGAAATGTTTAAAAAAAGACAATGGCTTGACCAAGCAAGGCCAAGACTAATGTACGTCCATCCATCCATTATCTTTTCTTCCTTTTGGGTCACAGGGGTCACTAGTGCCCATATCCAGCAGTCACTGTGCAAGAGGCGGGGGACACCCTGGACAGGTCTCCAGTCCATCACAGGGACACATAGAGACAAACGAGACAAACATCCATTCACTCTCTCACTCACACCTAGGGACAATTTAGAGTTACCAGTCAGCCTAACATGCATGTTTTTGGTCTGTGGGAGGAAACGGAGTACCGGGAGAAAACTCACGCATGCACAGAGACAACATGCAAACTCCACCCAGAAAGGTCCCTGGCCGGGATTTGAACAGACGGTGTTCATGCTGAGAGGCAACATCTCTACCAACTGAGCCACCGTGCCACCACGTAAAGTCAGCGGTCTTAAAACAATCATCATCTGGCAAGAAAGTAATTTCAGAAAAAATGCATTAATGAGGAATTCATGCCAGAGTAAAGTTTCTAAAATATACAATATAGTTAATAAAATAGCATTTGAAGCTGTTTCTAAACAGAAGTAATCTCTGATGTTGGCTCCATTCGCAATTTAGCTGTTCAATGTGGTCAAAATGTAATTTTTTTTTCTATACCAGGTAAGATATTCTTTGTTCACAAACTTTTCAGAGAACCTCACTTCGAAAATTCCAAAATATTATTTCATAGGATAAAAAGTACAGACTGGCATTTCTAGAGGGCAATGACAAAGGAAATTGCCATGGCTTAAATTTTTGATTTTAGATTCTGCTCTTTATCACATTGATCTTTTGTTCTCTGGCAGAAAATCCAGAGTAAAAAGCCATCAAGGTCTCCAAATAATAATAATTTAAAAAAAAAGATGTAATCTGTGATCTTGGATAATCTGTGGCACACTTTGCTCCATTTTGACCGATCTTTTTGTGGGTGCTCTGTTCATCGCTGACATTTTGCTCAAGGGGAAAATACGATTCTTCTTTTTCTGCATAAAACATCTATAAAATGTCAGAAATCATTAGGGTTCATCCTCTGGGGACCATGAAAGTCCTCGTCAAATTTTATTATAGGAAGTTCTTAGACAGTGGGTGTTTATAACACCAGGGTCTTGATGTCATTCGTTGTTTGACTTTATGTCATTTGTTTGGACTTTCAAATGATTGTTTTAAATTTTCAAACAAGCTGTGAGTTCCATATTTCAGATGAGGTTGCATCATTGAGATAAAAACCAACACTGAAATCAAAAACTCCCTCAAATTTGCTGCTGTTTTGTGAACATTGTCGAGGAGTTGAAATCCAACTCTACAAACCATTTCCGAACATGCCATGTGATATTTCTGCTTTTGTGAGAGTTAAAAGAGAGTAACTTTTGGGTTTCCATTAATCCTGCTTTTTATAATTAAAAACTGAATGACATTAGATGTTTTCTAGTTTCTAATTTTGTGGATTAACAAAAGGTGGCCTGCATCAGAGAGTCATTCAAACTTTAAATTAGCTTTCTNAAGTGTATCACCAAACTCTTTGTGATGTTAATGTTTGGTAATTGGTCTATCTGACAGTGTATGGAGGACAAAAATATATTATTGATAAATGAAGTGAAATGATTTTATTATTAAATTTTTTCCATTGCAAAAAATATTTTATTTTGTTTCATTCTAATACTTTATTTATATTTAAATGTTGGTACTTCATGAGTGTTTTATTCTCTCGTTCAGATACAGATATGCCTGAAACGTTTATTTGCTGCTGAGTCAAAGGCCTAAAAATAGACCAACATAGTGCTTTATCAGAGAAACTTGTGAAATTTTTTTTTAAATATGTGGTGAATAAATCTGTCCCAATCACGTGCTTGAGTTCATGTGTCCCTCTGGAATGAAAAAAATATTTTATTTTGTTTCATTCTAATACTTTATTTATATTTAAATGTTGGTACTTCATGAGTGTTTTATTCTCTCGTTCAGATACAGATATGCCTGAAACGTTTATTTGCTGCTGAGTCAAAGGCCTAAAAATAGACCAACATAGTGCTTTATCAGAGAAACTTGTGAAATTTTTTTTTAAATATGTGGTGAATAAATCTGTCCCAATCACGTGCTTGAGTTCATGTGTCCCTCTGGAATGATAAAATTAAACACATGCCGCCAATCTTTTAGAGGGGCGAGTCAGTAAGGGAAATCCACATAACACATTTACAAGAAATGACTCTTCAGTGGGCCATCTCATCTCTGAACCGTCTCGGATCATGATCACTTTGAATCCATGCCTGACTTTAAACGCTCTGTTTTTTTTTTTTTTACCTTGTTCTCATTCATTTTGACCAATCCACATCTCACACTGGATGATGCACGTAAATGCTCAAGTGCTTAGCATAGATGATTAAACAGGAGTGGATTTCATCATTTTTTTAAAACAAAACAATGCATTTCTCAACCAAAAAAAAAACATTGTTCACACTCCTAATTTCTCCCCGCTGTTTTTGGCAGAAGTTCATGTTTTTGGCTGGAGATGGTTTATTTGTGCATCTACAAGTAGTAACACAGAAAATCACCTCATGTTTACTTTGATTCACAGGTGGCTAGGTTTAGTTCTGTACTGTACTGGGAAGGATAAAAATTAAAATTGTCTGAATTTTCAGAGAAAACAATATTCTAACCAAAAATGAATTAAGTCCACAAAGTTATTTTACCTCCGTTTTTTATTTGAATACAAATCCAACGAGAGAACAGTGCATCTGCAGAAAATCTGAGGTGAAAACAATCATTTAACTTTTGAATCTTGAAAAAGTACGTTGTTTTTCGTACATGTTTCAAACAATGCAAACAATAGGATGTTGTATTTTTAGCAGAGAGACAAGAAAAACTACTAAGAGGCAGCAAAAGTGAGTCGTTTTATAAGCAAATAGGAAATACTTTTAGAAGATATATGTATGACAAACGATACATAAGAAAAACTCTCAGACTTCACTGATCAGAAGATTCGTGTTTCTTGCTGCTGGGCTGCTAAAACTGCTCCAAATGTTTGATTTTGAATTGTTTCAAAATATGAAATTTTAGGGTTTGAATGAACATTGCTTGCCTCTAATTTCTGGCATTCATCAAACGGTGATTATCCTAACTGCAGCAGGTAAGACACTAACTACACTAATGATTCAGCAGAACACAAGTACCAAACAAATTGCTTTAATAGTTGCTATTTCATAATCCCTGTCAAGAAATTCAAGTGATGCCCCCCTCTAATGAGGAGGATGCCTCGTGGTTTCAAAGGAAGATGGGAGGGAATCTGTGGAAGACATTGCCTTGAAGTACAAACATCTATTTATGTCCCGTGGCAGAGAGTTGTCAAAAGAAAAAGCACAGACCAACAGGAAATGTTAGCAGTGACCTATTTCTGCTACAAAAGAGAAAAAAGCTTATAATTCATAAGGAACTGTGACTGGAAACTCTTTTCCCTGATGAAAAACTTAATTATTTCAGTGGTAGTCTGTCCATGATTGCATAAATCTAAAATAAAACATCTCAACATGAACTGGGTGAACTGCGATCAACTTTGGTGCAGGCACTTGCACACCCCAAATAACTTCCAGCCTAATTTATGTTTTCCCAGTAAAATGATGCAGAGTCCACAATATACAGGTGAGCTATGGCGTGACGTGTGCATTAACAAAACGTTCACGGTATGCAAAGTTTTAGTGCTGCTGACTTGTTTCTATGTTTACGGTTTAATCAAAAACAAAAATTGCTTGATCTAACTTGTTTTATTCTCACTTAAATAAAAAGGACATTTTACTTAAAGAGCTAACCAAAAAGAGGAAAGATGTGAGATAAAAAGTACCGTAATGAACAATCAGACTAAGCTGAGCCTCTACTGCTGACAAAGCCAGTGGTTCCCAACCCTGGTCCTTGAGGAACACCGCATCCTGCATGGTTTAGTTGCTTCTCACCTCCAACACCTGATTTGAATTAGCAAATTCCTGGAACTCTCAGGACTTGTCTTGAAATAGGTGCTTCTGCAGAACTTAAGGAAGTAATTAAATCGCTGAATCAGGTGTGTTGGAGAAGAGAAACAACTAAAACATGCAGGATGGTGTTCCTCAGGGACCAGGGTTTGGAACCATTGACTTCAACAAAAATTGTCATTACCTGAAGCAACACATTAATTTATTTATATCTTTTTTACAAGTTTCTCAAACCTGAGTGGGATGATGGATCAGTTGGTAGAGCTGCTGCCTCTCGGCGAGAAAGTTGATGGACCAAATCCCAGTCGGAGAACATTTCTGGGTTGAGTTTACATGTCCTCTCGTGCATGCGTGTGTTTTCTCTGGGTACCACCGTTTTCTCCCACAGACCAAAAACAAGCATGTTAGGCTGATTGGTAACTCTAAATTGTCCCTAGGTGTGAGTGAGAGAGTGAATGTTTTTTCTTCTTCTTTTTTTCCCCCGTTTGTCTCTATGTGTCCCTGTGATGGACTGGAGACATGTCCAGGGTGTCCCCAGCCTCTCACACAGTGATAGCTGGATATGGGGACCAGTGACCCCTGTGAACCGAAAAGGAATAAGCGGGTAAAGATAATGGATGAATGAATTTTAAACCTATTACACTATAGTATACAGTCTGTTATGGTGTAAAGGGATAAGTCAGGACTTGTCATGACCTGGAACTCTCGGTACTTGGCTTGACCTGAGACTATCAGGACTTGTCTTGACCTGAGACTCTCAGGAGGACTTGTCTTGACCTGTAACCCTCTCAGGTCTTGCCTTGACCAGGAACTCTCAGGACTTGTCTTGACCTCAGATTCTCTCAGGACTTGTCTTGACCTGAGACTCTCTCAGGAGTTTTCTTGACCTGGAACTCTCAGGACTTGTCTTGACCTGGAACTCTCAGGACTTGTCTTGACCTGGGACTATCTCAGGACTTGTCTTGACCTGGGACTATCTCAGGACTTGTCTTGACCTGGAACTCTCAGGACTTGTCTTGACCTGGAACTCTCAGGACTTGTCTTGACCTGGAACTCTCAGGACTTGTCTTGACCTGGAACTCTCAGGACTTGTCTTGACCTGGAACTCTCAGGACTTGTCTTGACCTGGAACTCTCAGGACTTGTCTTGACCTGGAACTCTCAGGACTTGTCTTGACCTGGAACTCTCAGGACTTGTCTTGACCTGGAACTCTCAGGACTTGTCTTGACCTGGAACTCTCAGGACTTGTCTTGACCTGGAACTCTCAGGACTTGTCTTGACCTGGAACTCTCAGGACTTGTCTTGACCTGGAACTCTCAGGACTTGTCTTGACCTGGAACTCTCAGGACTTGTCTTGACCTGGAACTCTCAGGACTTGTCTTGACCTGGAACTCTCAGGACTTGTCTTGACCTGGAACTCTCAGGACTTGTCTTGACCTGGAACTCTCAGGACTTGTCTTGACCTGGAACTCTCAGGACTTGTCTTGACCTGGAACTCTCAGGACTTGTCTTGACCTGGAACTCTCAGGACTTGTCTTGACCTGGAACTCTCAGGACTTGTCTTGACCTGGAACTCTCAGGACTTGTCTTGACCTGGAACTCTCAGGACTTGTCTTGACCTGGAACTCTCAGGACTTGTCTTGACCTGGAACTCTCAGGACTTGTCTTGACCTGGAACTCTCAGGACTTGTCTTGACCTGGAACTCTCAGGACTTGTCTTGACCTGGAACTCTCAGGACTTGTCTTGACCTGGAACTCTCAGGACTTGTCTTGACCTGGAACTCTCAGGACTTGTCTTGACCTGGAACTCTCAGGACTTGTCTTGACCTGGAACTCTCAGGACTTGTCTTGACCTGGAACTCTCAGGACTTGTCTTGACCTGGAACTCTCAGGACTTGTCTTGACCTGGAACTCTCAGGACTTGTCTTGACCTGGAACTCTCAGGACTTGTCTTGACCTGGAACTCTCAGGACTTGTCTTGACCTGGAACTCTCAGGACTTGTCTTGACCTGGAACTCTCAGGACTTGTCTTGACCTGGAATCTCTCAGCACTTGTCTTGACCTGGAACTCTCAGGACTTGTCTTGACCTGGAACTCTCAGGACTTGTCTTGACCTGGAACTCTCAGGACTTGTCTTGACCTGGAACTCTCAGGACTTGTCTTGACCTGGAACTCTCAGCACTTGTCTTGACCTGGAACTCTCAGGACTTGTCTTGACCTGGAACTCTCAGGACTTGTCTTGACCTGGAACTCTCAGGACTTGTCTTGACCTGGAACTCTCAGGACTTGTCTTGACCTGGAACTCTCAGGACTTGTCTTGACCTGGAACTCTCAGGACTTGTCTTGACCTGGAACTCTCAGGACTTGTCTTGACCTGGAACTCTCAGGACTTGTCTTGACCTGGAACTCTCAGGACTTGTCTTGACCTGGAACTCTCAGGTCTTGACCTGTAACTCTCAGGACTTGTCTTGACCTGTAACTCTCAGGACTTGTCTTGACCTGGAACTCTCAGGACTTATCTTGACCTGGAACTCTCAGGACTTGTCTTGACCTGGAACTCTCAGGACTTATCTTGAGCTGCAACGCTCTCAGGACTTGTCTTGACCTGGAACTTTCTCAGGACTTGTCTTGACCTCAAACTCTCAGGACTTGTCTTGACCTGCGACTCTCTCAGGACTTGTCCTTTATTTCGAACTACTGTACACTCTATTATACTTTCTGTTATGGCATAAAGCAATTAGTCATCTTTGCAGATTCAAGTTCATATGATCTCCAATGATTTTTGTTGGGAGGTGCACATAAAAAAAACATGGAGGTCATAATTAAGATAAAAAGTTTGAGTCTAATTCAAGTCTCACTGATTATAAAGTGAAAATTTTGGTCACTTTCTGTTCCAGAACATGTCTAAAAGCTCTTAAACGGAGGAGCACCACCTTGCATGTCAAAACATTTCAGACTAAACCTGAACTTCATTGTAAATGTTGTGAACATTTAAGCATAGTGAGATTAACTCTTCGGCGTTCTTGGTTAGAATTAGAATAGCGACTATTAATGACATGGCATTTTACCACCCAAATATATGTGTGGAGCACAGACCCACTAAATCAGACTGTGCTGACAGTGCTGAGGCTGCGGATGTATCAGTTCACCTGATCAGCACGTCCAGTCAGTCAAAGGTTTTCTCCACCTCCAGCTTTTAGCAGCCTCAGCACCATCAGCTGGTTCAGTGGCTCTATGATTAGCACACATACATTTGCATCATAATACAAACATTAAAATGGCAACACACTAAACAAATGGCGTCATGCAAAAAAGGCTTAAAGGTCCACTGACATCATCTTACAAATTTGCATGAAATGATAGAAGATATATATATTTTATCATTCCACTATGTTCGTTTTTGCAAAGAAAATGATAAATTAATGAAAATTCCTTCCAAACTGAGTCTAAAATTAAAAACCGCTTTTCTCTCTGAAAATTCCGACTACAAGCGAACGCAACATTTGTGACGTAGGAAGGAGAACGTCTTTAGAACGCCCCATATAAATATTCATGGCGAACAAGAAATAAAACAACAAAATTATCAATCTAAGTTAAGATTTGAGCTATTTGTCTTTAGTTTTGGAAGCAGGAAGTTAGATGAGCAGAAACAGCAGGTTCTAATTTAGGTCTGCACCCGTATGTATTTGACTCTTACCTGTTCAGGAAACAGGGAGCTCAGTCCGAGGGGAGGCAGCTTTATTTATTCCATTTTTGACGAAGGTCTTACATCTTTTGGGAAAGTGAAAAGGCTCACTTGTTCACTGATGATATTAGAACACCCAAATGCGACACACCGAACCGGCATTTTTTAAGTTTTACAAAAAAAAAGGTGATCTGGCTGAGAATGAATATGCGTTAATGGCAGACGCAGACTGAAGGTCCTGCTTCCTACGTCACAAATGTTGCATTCGCTTGTAGTCGGAATTTTCAGAGAGAAAAGCCGTTTTTAATTTCAGACTCAGTTTGGAAGGAATTTTCATTATTTTATCATTTTGTTTGCAAAAACGAACATAGTTGAATGATAAAATATATACATCTTCTATCATTTTACGCAAATTTGTAAGATGATGTCAGTGGACCTTTAAAGCTCTAATGTTAGCTAATTTCTCACTTTTTGGAGAACGTTGTTTTTTTTTATAAGCCTGAAAAACATTTTAAACAATATCCATTATTTGGCTAGCCTGGATTAAGGCTTGCCTCGTTCTCCATATTTGTGATCTATGGCTGATGTCACGGCTGATAAGGTACCACTGATGACATCACGGCAACATGACCGACTATCCTTTTAAATGATGTCTGAGTTTACAAACTGCAGAATCCTTTTGAATTTCAAATTAGTCCTGGACCCTGTGTCCTGTCATGCTTGTGCATCTGTCATCA